>MDKH01033615.1:0-57183 GCA_005239495.1 Nicotiana undulata
GCCCTCAGCTAACTCAATACAAAAATCAATATCCCTGTCGGGTGTCATACCCGGCAGGTCAGCGGGGAATACCTCTGGAAACTCACAAACCATGGGCACGAACTCTATAGAAGGAACCTCAGCACTAGAATCACGAACATAGGCCAGATAGGCCAAACAACCCTTCTCGACCATGTGCCGAGCCTTCATATAAGAAATAACTCTACCAGAAGAATGACTAGGAGTCCCTCTCCACTCTAAACGAGGTACTCCTGGCAAGTCTAAGGTCACTGTCTTGGCATGACAGTCCAGAATAGAATAATAGGGGGATAACTAGTCCATCCTCAATATAACATCAAAGTCAACCATGCCAAGAAGCAAAAGATCAACCTGAGTCTCCAGACCACCAATAACTACCACGCAAGCACGATAGACTCGATCTACCACTATAGAATCACCCACCGGTGTAGACACATGTACAACAGTACTCAAAGAATCACGAGGCATACTCAAATAAGGGGCAAAATATGAAGACACATAGGAGAATGTAGAACCCGGATCAAATAACACCGAAGCCTCTCGGCTGCAAACTGAAACCGTACCTGTAATAACTGCATCATAAGCCTCAGCATCAGGACGAGTAGGAAAAGCATAACACCGGGGCTGAGCCCCTCCAATCTGAACATCTCTGGGTCTACCTGCTGCAACTTGGCCTCTACCCCTCGTGGCCTGTACTCCACCTCTATGAACCTGACCACCACCTCTGGCACCTCGACCATCACCTCTAGCTGGATGAGGGGGTAAGGGTGCACCTGCTGCGGGAACCAAGGCATGGGAACCCTGATACTGGGGTCCACTCGAAGCTCGGGGGAAATATCTAGCAATGTGCCCCGGGCTACCACAACTATAACAAGATCTCTGCTGCTGTGGATGATGACTCTGGAACTGGCCCTGACGACCCGGATAACTACCTTGGTAACTCTGAAGCGGTTGTGCATTGATAGATGCTGATGGTGCACTAACATAAGCTGGCGGTGCACGGGGAGACACCTGAAGTGCTGACTGAAAAGGTCGGGGTGGATGACTTCTGCTGAAAGAATCCCTTCCTCCAGATGAGGCTCCACTGAATCTACCAAAATGACGGGGTCTCTTGTCAGTCCCCTGACCACCTCCCTGTGACAAAATCATCTCAATCCTCCTGGCTACATCGGCTGCATCCTGGAATGAAATATCAGTACTCGACTCCCTAGCCATTTGGAGTCGTATAGGCTGAGCCAATCCCTCTATGAACCTCCGAACTCTCTCCCTATCAGTGGGGAGTATCATCAATACATGTCTGGCTAGAGCGATGAACCTGGTCGCGTACTGAGTAACAGACATAGATCCCTGCTAGAGGCGCTCAAACTGCCTCCTAAGATTCTCTCGCTGAGTAATGGGAAGGAACTTCCCCAAAAATACCTCTGTGAACTGAGCCCAAGTCAAAGATGCAGACCCAACTGGTCTGGCTAAGCAGTAGTCCCTCCACCAAATCTTGGCTGCGCCAGATAGTCGAAAAGTAGCGAAGTCAACTCCATTGGACTCCACTATACCCATGTTCCGAAGAACCTCATGACAACTGTCCAAATAATCCTGTGGGTCCTCTGACGGTGCACCAGTAAAAGTAGCAGTGAATAGCTTGGTGAATCTGTCCAATCTCCACAACGCATCTGCTGACATAGTTGCTCCCTCAGCTACAGGTGCTGCAATACCTGGCTGTGCTACTCTGGCTGGCTGAGGTGCCGGAGTCTGAAACTGAGTGGCAACCTGCTCTGGTGTATGAATAATAGGAGTCTGGGTCTCTCCCCCAACCTGAGATCTAGCTGGTGCTGTAGGAAGAAGACCGGCCTGAGCCACACTCTCCATAAGTCCTACCAAGCGGACTAGACCATCCTGAAGCACTGGGGTAGCTATGAACCCCTCTGGGACCTGCGCCGGTCCAACTGGGACTGCCGTAACTGGGACCTCCTCGTCAGACTCGACCTGAGGGTCCTACACTGGGGCTGCTGCTCTAGGCTGAGCCCTACCCCGGCCTCGGTCTCTAGCACAGCCTCGTCCTCGACCTCGACCCCTCGTAGGAGCTGTAGCAGGAGTGTCGGGCTGCTGAGCGGAACCAAGGGAAGCACGCGTCCTCTCCATATGTGAGAGAGTAGAATAGAAACTCGATCAGTATACAAAATATACTACGCACGACAGAGTATGAAGAGAAGAGGAGTATCCTAACTTAGCAGCCTCTGGGGGATAAATACAGACGTCTCCGTACCGATCCCTCAGACTCTACCAAGGTTGTCCGTGAGTTGTGAGACCTAAGCAACCTAGAGCTCTGATACCAACTTGACACGACCCGAAATCCCACCTTTCGGACCGTGACTGCGTCTAACGTTGAACCCGCTAGACAAGCCAACGTATACTACATATTACTATTTTTGAATCAATCTAACAGTAGTAAAATTAATACCCTTCAATTCTTAACTGAAATAACCAATATACTTTATAACTTTAACAGCAGAAATGTAACAATACTCTGAAAATGCGTAATGACATAGTAAAGATAACTGCATCGCATAATCCCAAAACCGGGGTGTCACAACCTCACGAACTATCTAAACTGAGTGCTAAATACAGAGTCTGAAAATAAATATATAATTTCTTGAAACTAGGAGAAAAAGTAAGACAATAAGGAATCCAAATGCAGGAGAGACACCAAGGCCCACGAATGCCAGCGGGTATACCTTGAAGCTCTGGGTGGACTGAAGGTGACTCCCTCAATGCGGTCCACTGGGTCCGGATGCGGGATCTGCACAACATTAAGAAGTGCAGTGTAGCATCAGTACAACCGACCCCATGTACTGAGTAAGTGCCAAGCCTAACCTCGGCCGAAGTAGTGACGAGGCTAGACTTGACATTAACGATAACCTGTCCTATTCTACAGCAGGTAACAGGAAATAACACAAGGCAGGAGATAAACCGGCAAGTAGGGGATACGGGAGCAGTAAAGGGGGGACAAGTGAAATAAAGCAGTCACATCGACAGATAGAAGTGATCCAGAGAAACAATCCAACATAATCGACAACGAAACAATATAAATGTCAGAAAAGTAAATAATGGCACGGCATCACCCTTCGTGCTTTTACTCTCTTCCTCACAATGCAATGTAATCATGTATCATGGCACGACATCACCCTTCGTGCTTTACACTCTTCCTCACTATGCAATGCAATCAAATGTCATGGCACGACATCACCCTTCGTGCTTTTACTCTCTTCCTCACAATGCAATGTACAATGTATCATGGCACGACATTAACCTTCGTGCTTATAATCAATAAAAGTCATGGCACGACATTAACCTTCGTGCTTATAATCAATATGAATCATGGCACGGCATCACCCTTCGTGCTTTACACTCTTCCTCACTATGCAATGTAATCAGATATCATGGCACGACATCACCCTTCGTGCTTTACACTCTTCCTCACCAAACAATAACAGATATAATGGCAAGGAGCACAACATAGTGGAATTGACTGTTCAAAACACCCGGCAAGGGGAAAAACATCAATTAATAACTCAATAAATACCCGGCAAGGGTCTCAGCTATAACCAATCACCTCAATCGCATACTCTACACTTGGATTATCATTCGTAACAACACTTATCAATCTCAACAGCCAATGCTTTCAATCAAGAATAGATTACCAAGTAGAAACAATCTCATAATATGCTAAACATGGAAGAAATACTGCAATTTCTATCAAATAGACTCACGGGAATGCTTGACACACATTGCATAGGTACTCGTCACCTCACCTATGCAATGAACATGATGATCACTTAGCACATAGCAAATAATACCTATTCCCTCACCAAAGTTAGGCAAGACACTTACCTCGGTCCAAAGTATAGCAATCAACCCTCTAAGACCGTCTTTCCTTTATAATCCCACTCCGAAACAACGATATCTAGGCATAACTAATTCAATAATATCAATAAAAACTCAATAACACAATCCCATAGCCTAGATATTCAATTTCTAGCATTCTTCCAAAATTACCGAAATTCGGCCCCGGGCCCGCTTGGTCCAAACTCGAGGTTCGGACCAAAACCCAAGCACCCATAACCCCACGAGTTAAAATATATAATTTGTTTTAAGATCCGATCCCAAATTGATGTTGAATCACCCAAAATCCCATAAGTCCTAACTCCACCCAATACCCTTAATTTCTACTTGATTTTATGATTTTTGGCCTAGATTTCTAGTGATTATGGAAGTAAAAGGGGAGAAATCGATGTTAGGAAGCTTACCCAAGAGGCTATGGAGGAAGAATTGGTTTAAGGCTCGTCAATGGGGGTTGAGGATGGAGGAGAAGACTGAAATTTAGAAATTCCCGTATTGAATTCTGTTTTGGGGTTAAAATTATAGCTGAGCGAAATAACTCTATGCGATCGCGGAAAAGGGAGTGCGATCGCATTGAGTTAGGGATCCTGTGAAGTGCGATCGCAGGACAAAGCTTTTAAATCACCAAAATATCATCAAAAACAAGGAATTAAACCTTAAAACTTATAGAATTTTCTCAAAACTTCATAAAGCTTAACTTTTCCAATTTTGATCCGAAACACGTCACTCCAAGTCCGCTTTACACCAAACTTCACATATAAGTCACATAGCATATAATAAACCTATTCCGGGCTCCGGAACCATAATACGGGCCCGGTAACACGGTTTTCACATAATAATTTATTTTCAAAATCCTTTATTATTTTTCAGTTAACAATTTTCTTTAAAAATTCATTTCTCGGGCTTGGGACCTCGGAATTCGATTTTGGGCATACGCCCAAGTCCCATATTTTCCTACGGACCCTACGGGACCGTCACATCACGGGTCCGGGTCCGTTTACCAAAAATGTTGATCAAAGTCAACTTTATTCATTTAATTATCATAAAATTCTATTTTCATCAAATTTCAACATAAAGGTTTCCCAGCCACACGCCCGGGATGCGCACGCATATCGAGGTGAGACTAACAGAGGCTTTCGGGGCCTCGAAATACAGATTTAGGTAGAATTACTTAGGATGACCTTTTGGGTCATCACAAGTCTAGTCTATTAGCATGGCTGGATATTGAACCTGACCTTCTCTATGGCAGGTTCTCTCCATAAAAATGCAGAAAACATGCTCTGGTTTGTGAAAAGACTCAATAAGCAAGTCTCTATATGGTTTAGAATTATGTTAGTGTTAGCACTAGGGTAGATAAATTTGACTTTTTAATAGTCAAATTCACCCCATGGAAGTGCATAAATAGTAGTTTAGCTTGCTGAAATTATCCTTTAAAGGATATGAAAATGTGTAATTAGGAAGATCTGTAAGGAAAGAAATCCGAACCCGCACAATGGTCAGATTCATTCCTCAAAGTGCCCATAATGGTCAAAATATCTGACTAAATACTAGTCAGAATAAACATGACTATAAAAGTCTAAACAAAGTAGCATCATTGGACTTGAATCTAACCCCTTCTATGGTCAGATTCATTCCATCCAATGTACAATAGGATTCTGTTATAATCTGACATCATTAGAGCCAAAATTTGACCCCTATAATGGTCAAATTTGCTCTAAAAGGTGTATAACATATCTATGGTCGAGATAGTTAGGGATTGTGAACGAAAAGCTACAAGTGTACAGTGGGAAGAATTCAGATATGGAGCAGCTAATTAAGATTTTCATTTTTGGTATTCATAAAAATATAGTTTTTTTTTAAAGAAACTGTATTTGCGCTTCAGAAAGCTGTAGTTCATTCATTTATGCTTTTTTTTTTTGGAATCTTGTAATTTAAGGGACTGGACTGTATATTTTTTAGACTTTAGTTTACAGTGTTCAGACTGACTTTTGAGGCAGTATTCCTAAATCTTCGAATCTAGTTTGGCTTTAAAAGGTAGTTCAATGCTAATAGGTGTTCAGTCAAAAGCTGGTATTCAAACCAATCCGCATGAAACCTTTCGTAAACGTTTATGGATTTTTCAAAGCAGTTGTTTAAAAATTCAGTTGTTTTCAATCTAAGTGGGAATATTAGATTATTTTAGTTCATATTCTATCCTAAATGTTTACTGTCTGAAATCAGTATGGAAATACTGCAAACACACATGAACTTTGATTGCTAGAAACTTGTTATTTTGGCCATCTAAAATTGATGAGAAGTTGTTAATTTAGAACTGCTGGTGTCATGCTCTTTAGAAATTACCAAGGTTCAGAAAAATGAAGTAATTCTATCTTGTAAATAATGTGTTTGAATGTTCATGTATATATCCACGCCAATAATGTGCTTCTTGTTAAACGTATTTTCTGCCATTTATCAAATTAGAAGTAAAGACCTTAAGATTGGATTTAGAACTGAATTGCTGAACTAATATCCTTCTTACAAATAGCCAAATTAGGATGGCCTAAAGTGATCAAACCGGGCTAAAATTAGGCCATAGCCCAAATCTGATTTTGATTAAGGAACAAAGCTTTGGGAGTGATTCCTATAATCTAAAAACGTCTCTTTAGATTAGTCCTCTATGACCTGACTTGGGAATTCACATCAGAGATATTGAAATTCAATCCCATTCTTGAATTAGGAAACACTTTTAGATTTAAGATAATAATCAATCATCAAAGTATACGTTATACGTAACTTTGAATAAAATAACTAAAATATACCTTTTTCTCAAATTGTGTATACGTTTACGTAACATAAATCAAGACTAAAATGAATATTCGTAGAGACACTTTTAGGAACGAATTTCTCTAAATTATCGGAATTGCGTACACGCTCGCGTGACGTGATTTTGATTTCTTTTTGACAACAAAACCAAACACGCGCTTGCGCACTTTTCATATTATTTGACGAGTTCAGTATCGAGAATTGTGTACACGTACGCGTGGCATGATTTTAGACACATTTCAAACTCTACGGGTTTACACATACGTGACCCGTCTCAAATAATTCTTTGAATACAAAAGAATATAAAAAGTGTAAGAGATATAAAATGCACATAGGTGCAAAAACAGTAATTAGGCCAAGTTTAATCATTAAGCGACCGTGCTAGAAGCACGGAACTCGGGAATGCCTAACACCTTCTCCCGGGTTAACAGAATTCCTTACCTAGATTTCTGGTTCGCAGACAGTTTAAACAGAGTCAAAATTTCTCGATTTTGAGATTTCTAATAAATCAATGGTGTCCCGGAACACCGTAAAAAATTCAGGTGGCGACTCTGAATAAATAAATAATCCCAAAATCGAATAATATCACTTAAAGTGGAAAAACTCCCTTATTACCCTTCCCGGGTGAAAAAGGAGGTGTGACAGTCTTGAAAACTTAACCACTATATCATCCCTGTTGGGAATGTCATTTTTCTCATTTATTTTACCATAGGGAATGTTAGTAAAATCATAGAAAAGAAAAGACTTTTCAATGACAAATCCATCAAAACAAAATTTGTTCAAACAATATTCTAATATAGTTTGTAAATTCAGACACTAACAGTTGGTCGGATACACATTGATTAATCCAAGTTTGTTGCTACATTATTAACACGCTACGTTGAGATGAAAATATCGAGTAATTAACTAGTTAATGGTTTGTGACATATAATGGAAAGAAAACGAAAAATATAACTGGAAATTGGGCATTTGTAGCTTTTCTTAGGTGAACAAACAATGATGAGTCACGCTCTATAAATAGTTATTTAATCAAACTTCATTTTGCATTCTTCTAGGAGTATTATGTACCACAGTACATGGGGAGCTTTTTCAATTATTCAAAAAATTTGGGAGCTTTTTCTTCTTGTAATTTTACTCGATCACCTTATTCTTGAATGTTCTCTTGTAAAATAAAAAATTCTCCTTAAGAAAAGGAAACAAGAAACTTAGAAACACCAAGGAATATAATCCACTGGTAGTTCAAATCGAATCGAAAAATCGCACCAAATCGATCAAATCAAACCGATTAAAAAATCCGACTAGATTTGGTTTGACTTTGGTTTGGTATTGAGAAAATAAATCCGAACCAAACTGATATATATATATATATATCCGACTAGACTTTGTATTGAATTTTCTTTAAAAAATATTGAAATATTTGGGATCCTCTCATGTGTTAACCTTGAAAGCGTACATTAACGAAAATTATTGTTAGACGACTAAGAAAAAAGTATCATGTGTTACTAAAAAAAGTTCTCCCATTAAAATATTTTAGTAGATCATATGCTTGTCAATTTTTTTAATTATTACTAAACATATATTCACTTATAAAAACTTTATTATAACTTGAACAAAGTAAGATTGGAATAATATTCATATAACAAAAAAAAATCAAAAACTCGGAAAATTACAATATCGAACCAATCCAAACTGATATAGCTGATTTGATTTGATTTTGATAAAAATCGAACGAACCTGGTTCATGTACACGCGAGGTTAATTAGATACCTAATTAGCAACACTTTCATGCATTTTTTTCCATAGAATTTTGATCATAACGAAAAGATACTTATTGGTTGCGTTATAAAGTTAGGCCTTTGAATCAAGTCTGCGGTTTAGGTCGGTTTGGTTTATTCATTTTCCTATCCACAATGTGCAATGGCCGTATAACCTCCTCATTAAAGCTTAAAATTACATTACTACTTGGGGTAATCTCGTCAATCGTCATTTTAATTTATTATTTAATTTTTTAATAAAAGATTTGCGAAGTCAGTGATGTGGTTCAAGATTCCACCCTCAATAGCGATTGGATTAGATAGTGTGAATGAGACAAGAATTGGTGTTATTCAAAATTAGTTTTATTGTTATAAGAAAATGCAATTGACTTCAACTGAAAAAGGATCGATCATCATCCTGCTCATTGATCATCTTCTATAAACTACTCCTCATAAAAATATACCAATTACAATAAATAAACAAAGCATTTATTTTTGGAGTAGTTTTTGCAATACAGTCCCATTAAGTATAATTGATTACGAAAAAAAATTATTCTACCTAATAACCATCTCTAAATAAAATTTCCTTTTTTTTTCCTAAAGAAAGGTGTCTCAAAGATTATTTGAAGGTCAAAATTTTTCTTAGAAATCTATCATAACTTTTCTTGAACAAAGTTTGCTTGTCCATACGAAACTCATACTTCCTTCTATGCGTCATGTTGCAAGTCTCAAGTAATCCATCAGTGTCTAATGATTGATTTATAATTAAGTAGGAAGGTGTAGAGGGAATTTTATTGGTAAAAGCCTAAAGGAAATATAATAAGTTCGTTGCTTCTTTTCTCAATGAGAGATTAGAGATCTTTTAGTTTTTCTTTTGTAAGGATTATAATTAGTTAATTGAGAGATGTCATTTTCCCAAGAGAATATTAGACCTCAATAATAGAGATTAAAGGTGGCTTATTGAAAGTATCATTACATAATCCAGTGTCAAAGAAGCACAACCGGGGAAAGCCAGAGTTTATTTGAATCTCTAATGATAGCAAATTCTAACAGTCCATCATTTCTAAGGTTGGAAAATTTTAAATTTTAGAGAGCATCATCATTGGTTGTAGTAGTGCGGATTTTGAAGCACCACCTCGCAAATGGTTTGAGCTTGGAAGTAACTTGCTATCTTTCGACACAAGACTTATGCAGGACCCCGGGAATTGACACTTGGACATTGGGAAGCTTGTCCAGTATGATTATTACAAATAAGAAAACACTATTGTGGAAGGAACAAAAGAGATCCATACCAATTGCTTTGGTACAAAATGCACCATTAATACAAATTTCTCCTTGGTTGATGGTTTACACTCACATAAATGAATTTGATCTGCCAGGACAAACTTATAATAACTAACAATTTTGAGTATTCTGTTGTGAGTGAGCTTGAACCAAGCTCTAATGGAGATTTTATGGAAGGTTCTCGAAACATAGAAGCAACGATATTGAGAGGAAGAAGAGAAAGGTGGAGGAAAGAATCTCAATTTTTACTCTGTAAATGCAGACTTATATACAAGAGAGTTTTAACAAGAAAATAACGACCACTAACTAATGTACAACTGGTATAACTAACTTCCAGCTGGAAACTAACTGACTTAACAAACTAACACCTAATAATTAATAATTTTTGTATCTTAACACCCCCCCGCCCCCAAGTTGGAAGTGAGTGAAGCACAAACAACTTGTGCAATATAGCAGAGTGTTTAATGTCTGTCAAGGTGTTGGTCAGGATGTCTGCTAGTTGAGCACTGGTGGTGATATGGTGCAAGGAGATGAGGCCTTCCTGAAGTTTATCCCGCACAAAGTGACAATTAACTTCGATGTATTTGGTTCGTTCATGAAAGACTGGATTCCTAGCTATATGAAGTGCAGATTGACTGTCACAGTAGACGTCAATTGGTTGAGGGAATGGAACAGCCAATTCTTCAAATAACCTGCTCAACCAAACCAACTCTCCTACAACTTTCCTCAGTGACCTGTACTCTGCCTCTGTAGATGATAGTGAAACAGTTTCTTGCTTTTTGGATTTCCAGCTAACAGGGTTGTGAACTAGCAAGACAATATAACCACTGACAGATTTTCTAGAATCTGGACATGATTCCCAATCAGAATCACAATAGGATCTTACAGTATAGTCTTCATCTTTGGAAAAGAATATCCCCAATGTTGGATCAGTTCTCAGATATCTGAGCAAGTGAAAAGTTGCCTTAAGATGAGGTTCTCTGGGGTCTTGCATAAACTAACTCAGGTGTTGGACTCCATAGGCAATGTCTAATCTGGTATTGGTTAGGAAATTGAGTTTTCCCACCAGCTTTCTATAGTAAGTAGGATATTGTAATGGAATGCCTTCCTTGGCCTTCAACTTGATAGTAGGATCTAAGGGAGAAGAGAATCCACTCTGAGATAAGCAATCATATTCCTTTAATAGATCTAATGCATTTTTTTTTGTGATATTGCTACACCATCTTCCTTGTACAATACTTCCATTCCCAGAGAATAATGCAATTTGCCAAGGTCCTTGATTCTGAAACTGTCATGAAGAAAGCTCTCCAGTCTTTCTAATTCTACTACATCAATCCTTGTCACAACTATATCATCTACATAAACTGCATTAGTGCCTTCTTTCTTATGGAATAGTGAACAATCAAGCATATAATGTGTATAACCTCTGGAGCACAATGCTTCACTCAGCTTGGCATACCACTGCCTGATTGCCTGTTTGAGGTCATATAAGGACTTGTTTAAATTGCAAACCAGTCTTGCCTTAGTGACCTCTAATCCTGGTGGGACCTCCATATACACTTCCTCATGAATATCACCATGTAGCAATGCATTGTTGACATCAAGTTGGGACAGGAACCATCCTTTCTTTACTCCAGTTGCAATCAAAGCTCTGACTGTAGTCATCTTTACCACATGGGAGAATGTCTCTATGTAATCAAGTCCAACTTCTTGTGTATACCCCTTCACAACTAGCATTGCTTTAAACCTTTCAACACTTCCGTCTGCCTTGTGCTTAATCTTATATATCCACTTGCACCCTATAGCTTTCTTTCCAGGAGGCAAAGGCACTAGATCCCATGTGTGATTGTTGTGCAAAGCAACAAATTCTTGAGTCATTGATTCCTGCCAGTCATGATTGATGACAACTTCCTCATATGATATTGGTTCCCTGTCATGACAAATGTTTCTCATAAGAGCTTGACTATCATGGGTTAATGCCTCAGCAGATATAGAATTGTGATTTGAGAATAGTGCATTGGGTGAGAAGGAGTTAGCATGGCATGTGGTGCAGTGTCTTTTGGTTTGAGATTAGGAATAAAATGAATGTAGTCCTTCAAATGTACTGGTGTCTTAAGATCTCTAAGTGATTTTCTAGGGCCAACACGTGATATAAGTGGTAAAGGACTATTAGGAACAGAATCATTCTATGTGTGAAAATAGAGGTCCATTGGTGGTGTAGGACTATTGGGAGCAGAATTATTTTGTGTGTGGAAATAGGAGTCCATTGGTGGGGACCGAACGTGTGTAGGGAGCTGGTCATGTGAAGTTGTGGTAGGAGAAGAGTGTTCTAAGGGTCCTGCAGACTGTGTGATACTTGACCTGTGTTGAGTAGTGTGTTGTTTTGGCTAACTTCCAAATGGTCAATAAAAGTAATATAATTGAGGACTGATGGGAAGGAAGTGGTGCCATCATGCATAGCAAAAGGGAAGACATATTCATTGAAGGTGACATTTCTAGAGATATGTACCTTTTTGGTGGCTAAACTCAAGACCTTGTATCCTTTTGTGTTAAAGGGATGACCAACAAAGACATGCAGGGTAGTTCTTGGCTCAAACTTGTCTCTGTGAGGTTTAGGAACTGTAGGGTAGCACAAGCATCCAAAGCTTCTCATCTGTGAGTACTTAGGCTTCCTTCGTATAGAAGTTCATAAGGGCATCTGTTTTTAGGCTGGTAGAAGGAAGTTTGTTTATAATGTAAGTTGCACAAAGAATGTACTCACCCCAGTATGTAGTTGGTAATTTTGACTAGAACAAAGAGCTCTAGCAGTTTCTAGTAGGTATTTATGCTTTCTTTCTACTATACCATTTTGCTGGGGTGTGTAGGGACAAGTTCTTTGGTGTACTATGCCCTTTGATTGGAAAAAGAGACTGACTTCTGTATTGATGAACTCCAACCCATTTTCTGATCTAATGGCTTTGATTCTAATTTTGAATTGGTTCTCTATTAAGGTTATAAAAGCTTTAATAGTTTGAAGGGCATTAGTCTTGCATGACAAAAGATGAGTCCAAGTGGATCTACTGTAGTCATCCACTATGGTAATGAAGTACCTATAGTTTTCATGTGTGGTAACATGGTAAGGTCCCCACAAGTCAACATGTAACAATTCAAACACTTTGGTGGTAATACTAGTCTTTTGGGGAAATGAAGTCTTTTCTGTCTGGCCATGGGACAAATGGAGCAAAGGAAGGGCTGTTTGGATGAGAAACTGGCAGGTATTGAAACAATGTTTATCATTTTAACAAAAGGCACATGCCCAAGTCTATTATGCCATAGAACATTTATATCATTTCTAACAAGTTCAAGAGAGTATAGAGAAAAAGACTGTCCTTTATTGCTTGCAGATGAGTTATTTACAAGTGAAAGAGGAACACATTTATTTATGAGTGATGACTTATCTACATTGTTGTGAAGGTGACATTGTGTGTTGCAAGCACAATAACAAGCTGACAAAAAGGGAACTTTGACTGTAGGACCATACTGTTTGTTCTGCAAGCATCTTTGACATAGGAAGTATAACCCATCCATGACTTTACCAATCACCATAGGCCTCTTCATTGAAGGGGCTTGCAGCAGACATGAATTGTTAGAGAAGGCAACTAGACGTTCAGGTTTTGTTAAAGAATGAACAGAGATTAAATTGTACTTGAAAGAGGGTATAAACAACACTTTTTCCAGGATAATATCAGGTATAAGTGTCACACTGCCAATTTTTGTTACCCTTACTTTATATCCATTTGAAAGAATGACAAGGAGAGGATGTTGGTCAATAAGGATTTGTTGAAGGTCATGTGGTTTGAGGCTCTAGAATCCAATATCCATGAGCCATCTCTATTTTTTAAACAATTACTTGATAGTTTACTAAAATCAATTGAGGATGTACATGCAACAATACATGCAAGGTTGGCAGTTGCACAGACTTAATTCACATTGCTGGTACTTTCTCCTCCATTTGGAATCTGAAAGTGTTGTAGTAGGCTCATGATCTGCCCATACTGTTCCTGAGTAGGGTTAACATTTTGATTGTCCTTTTGTGCATCAGATTCATCATGTGATGGAATATCCATTTGAGATCCAAGTACATTAGCAACTGTCCTGTTTGTTCTGTCGAAACCACCACCAGGCCTGAAATTCTGATTTGAAGTGTCTTGGCTAAAACTATTGTTACTCTTGAAGTTTAATCCATAACTCTGAGGGTATCCATGCAGTTTGTAGCACTTATCCTTAGTGTGTCCCGGTTGTTGATACTCAATTTTCTCACATATATTTTTAAAATGAGTATATACTTTCAAAATAATGCACGAGCATCAACAAGTATTTTTTCATAATTTTCTATAATCTTTAAAGGGTTTTAATCGATTTATTCCTGCATTTTATTATGTAAATAATTATTAATTGCATCATAAATAAATTTATAATGATTCATTATCTAATTTTTTGTCATTTATATTCATATTAAGCTTTAAACGTTTTATGTATAATTATATTTGCATCTTTAGACTATAATTACAATAATTTACAATAATAACACATATATGCATAATTACACTATTTACATAGAAATTTTTTTTTTTATATTCTTATAATGTTAAGTAATCATTTTAATCATTTTCACACACAAATGATATTTTTATTATTATTTATTAATTATTTTCTAATTTAATTGGGTATTTAAAATCTAGCCATTTTTCTAATTAATTTCGGACCTAACCTAACCCAATTATCCCAGCCCAATACATTAACCAGCCCAATACCCTATACCCGTTCAACCAGGACCATACCCATCCAAATTAACCTGCCCGACCTAAGATCTAATCCCAACCGTTGATCTCTTGAGATCAACGACTCCCAATAACCCGCACCTTTTTAACTATACTAACACCCCCTAACCCTAATTCATTTTTCCATCTACCCGTCGTCACTAAACCCCCTCCTATCATCTCCTTCCTCCATTTCCTTTCTCAAACCCTAATATGCCGTCACCCCACCCCTTATGATTCTAGCCCCAAAAATGGAGTCGGCCTACGGTTCCTTACCATATCTGGTCTTACTTCTTTACTAGCTACCCGTTTTTTTATGTTACTTGACTGACTTGCCTCTAATGGCAAGTCGATATCGATAGATTCGAACCTAATATGGTTCAAAATATCTTATATGATGGCTATTTTCGTCTGTGTTCATCCTAACCTCTGTGAGTGCGAATATTTTCGTATCTGTCAGTTAGGGTTTTAGATTTTAATTCGAACCGGATCTGGTTCAATTCCTGTTTGTTTTTACGTTATTATTCATCTATATTTACTTCGTTACTCGCAACTCTGCCTATTTTTAGTTAGATCTTTTACTTACTTAAAACTAGGGTTTCAACCCTCTTTATTCGAACCAGATTTGGTTCGATCTTGTGTTTTTATTTAATAACTCTCTGTTTATATTTATTTTTATTAAAATATTTTACTTCTGACTTTGTTTGATTTTTATGGCTTACCTTAAATTAGGCTTTTGAACCTTTATTTAGGGCCAATCTGTTGATTATGTGAATATAGTTACGTATGTGTTCATTCCCTAAAATATGTGATTTGTTCCCTCATTTTTCTCCGCTAATTTTATGGTTTACTCCAAAAATTAGGGTTTTGAAATTTTACTGAAATTTCAGTCTTTTATTTCCATATGGTACTAATATTTATTTATTTTTGCTCGATTTAACATGTTCTCATTATTCCCTTACCTTATTTGATCCGGCATTTGAATACTGATTGATTCTGTATAATACTTTCCCTAATTTAAGTAGTACTTGCCTGATTTTATGTTGTTATGTTCTGCTAATTGATTGAAGCCGTCTTAAATTGATTATGGAATTATTTTCATTCCTTATTTATGTATAATTGACTTATTACCTTATTTGTGTTCTCTAATTCAGTGCTATTTAAACCCCTCCCCCATTCCCCTTTGGAACAGACTCGAACTCTCATATTCTCACTAAAACTTAAGCTCTCTCTTGTTCTCTGGTGTTATGATTTCTGTGCTAAGTGTCTCTTGATTTTGGCTGGCTGAAAGCCAAGGCCAAGTTATTCTAGGATTTCCCTGTTGTGGCATACTCGCTTGTTTTCTTACTTAACTGGTATGCCCTTACCTTTGCAATTTCATTCTCTATGCTTTGCTTCACTAGTCTGTTTTAATTCCCAGCATGACTTTGTCCTTTATATGATTATATGATCTCATTTAGTAACACTACTTAGGACTAAGTTATTTCAGGTAATATGAATCCTTTCATAGGTTAGGCGAAAGTTTAATTTGTTTCATGCACTGTTGTTAGTTCTATACCTATTCTGAACTTTGCACATTACAAACATGTAATCGGCTGACTTGTTGCTTAACTCATGTGTCATGTTTGTTTAATTAACATGTCTGGTCAACTCAAATGTTTCTGCCTAATTAATTCTGTGATTAATCCATGATTGTCTTAAGTACAAGCATGAGTATTTAGCTTAGTCAGACTCCAGCTTATTTTAACTATGTGTTTAAGCATGAACTCTGTTTGTTTTTCTTGGTGCAGTTCTGCCTGCAACTTTGTGTTCTGAATCCTGTTTCTTCTAAAATCCAACTATTTTAAAACCTTCCCTTTCTCCCTTTTATGTACTGATTTTAAAAATTCCACTCCTAGTCATTTAGGTTCTCAACCACCCTAGTGTGAGCACTACCTAGGGTCCACTTGAGACTCCTTTGAACTCTGACACACTGGGGACTGGTTTTCCAATCTCTTATGAACTATCTTCTGAATGTGATTCTGGTGTGAGCATTGCCTTGGGTCCCTTGAGGCCCTTGGGAACTTTGACACACTGAAAACCTGGTTCTAATGTGCTATGAAAAATCAAAAAACCGACATAAACCGACTTAATTGGTTTGGTTTGGTTCTAATATTTGAAAAACTGACTTACTTGGTTTGGTTTCTTTTTAGGGAAAAACCGATCTAAACCGAACCATAAACATCCCTATTAGAAATCATGTCTATAGGTCTGTAATCAACAAGCTCATAGAAATCATACCTTTAGGATTATGTCGATCGATTCTGAATTCAGTCGCTATTGTCAATCACTTAGGCAATATACCTGTAGGACTTAATAATGATTCTGGGTTTATAATTGTGATATATTACTGCCTGAAGTGCCTAGATTCATACTGAATAAAATCAGTAGGCAAACAATAGGTTTTAACAATCGCCTTAATAACACTGCCTCTGCACTTGGCTTCTCGCATAGATACACTGCCTATATGACTTTAAAATCAATTGTGTGCTTTTGTTGTCTTATGTGTGGAGGTCAAATTGAGCCCATAATTGTTTCTTATCTGAAAGTCCTACCTGTTTTTGCTTGTCGCCTAGATTTTACATTTTTGAGCAACATAGGTTGGGTTTAGAACTATCCTAAATAGAGGTCCTAACACCTCTAGGGCCCGAGGTATGGGACGGGTAGTGCACGCATAGGGTATGAACTAGAATCAACTAGAATGCTTAAGTAACAACTTAAAGATAGTAATTGGGTAGTACGGAGATGATAGTACGTGCGCTAATGCTATGAGTAACACCCCGACTTGGGGGAGATACAAAGTATTGCACGGGGTGATCCTATAGACTAAAAACCTTAGGACCCCCACCTATTCCTGTTTGAAATAAATTGAGTTTTTACTTATTGTTTTCCTTCCCTTTTAGACTAATTCGCTTAATTTAAGTTCGGCCGGGACCCACCATTGTGGACCTCGAGGGGTGCCTAACACCTACCCCTCAAGGTGATTTGAGCCCTTACCCGATCCCTGGTGATGTAAACTGGTTCTATGAGTTAACTGCTCTAGGTGCCCTAACGCACCTTAATCCGTTAGGTGGCGACTCTTCCAATTCCTTACCCATCCTAAAACATGGAGTTGTCCCAAAAATGTCGAAACTTGATTTCACAAGAAAAAAAGGGGGCGCGACATTTGATACAGCTTTGCACCATTGGTCTGATCATATTGATCTTCAAATTCTTTCCACAATTCTGTTGCATCATTCACATATTCCACGCTATCTGCAATTTCCTTGGATAATGAATTCAAAATCCACGATGTTACCATATCATCACATCTCTCCCACAATCGAAGCTTTTGAGAATCTGGATCTGGCTTCTTACATTCTCCATAGATAAAACTTACCTTGTTTTTCATAGAAAGTGCACGCAACACACTCCTCCTCCATGATCTGTATCTAACGTCATTAAAAAGAACTGATACTAATATTGCACCAGGATTATTTGAGGGGTGCATGTACAAAGGACTACTCAGATCCACACTGGATTGACCATTTCCAGTCGGCAAATCAGCCTCTAAATCACTAGATCGTTCATTTTCATCTAAAACCACCATAACTGACTTGATTGAGTGTAACGACCCGGTCGGTCGTTCTGTAGAATTTGCATTATTATTGTTGTTATTTCTTTGTCATAGGTTGGTTATGATTTTTATAATGTGTTAGAGTCGGTTGGCTCAGGTTCAGAATGGCTGTAGTGAGAATTGAGTCATTTAGTCTCTAAAAATAGCTTTGTAGTTGGAAAAGTTAACTGAGAGTTGACTTATTGGTAAACAACCTCGAAATGCAGATTTTATGGCTCGAATAGCTTCGTTAGGTGATTTCGGTCTTAGGAGTGTGTTCAGAATAATTTTGTGATGTCCGGTATAGAATTAGGCTTGAATTGGCGAAAGTTAGTTTTTGGTGATTTTTGGTCGGCAGTGAAAATAGGCTATCGGGGTCCGAATGGAATTCCGATAGTTGGAACATGTTAGTAATGCCATTTTGGATATATCTGCAAAATTTCAGTCCAATCGGAGTTGTTTTGGATAGTTTCGGCATCGTTGGTGGATTTTAGATATATCAAAGTTCTTAGGCTTGAATCCGGTGTGATTTCGGTATTTTGATGTTAATTTTAGTGTTTTGAGAGTGCAACTAAGTTTTAATGATCATATGTGATGTGTTGGTATAGTTGGTTGGGGGTCCCGAGGGGCTCGGGATTGATTTCGGGTGATTAACGGATTCATTTGGACTTAAAGAAGATGTTGTTTTTCTGGTGTTTCTACAGAGGGAATTTACCCTATGCGTTCGCGGAGAAGGGGTTGCGTTCGCATAAAGGAAATTATGGGAAATGGGATTTTGTGCAATGCGTTCGCGGTCCAGGAGGTGCGAACGCGGAGAGTTATGAGAGGTAGCCATCGCGAACGCGGGCTAAGGGGTGCGTTCGCGGAGAGTTGAGGGACCCAGGTCCTATTGACATGTGCGTTCGCGGAAGCTTGACCGCGTTCGCGGAGGGTTGACCAGCCTGGGCATCGCGTTCACACCTAGGTAAGTGCGTTCACACAGAGATAATTGAGGCTTGGGGATTTTTGTACTCCGCGAACGCGGGAAGGGGGTCGCGTTCGCACTGAAGAAATAACTGGGCATTATTAAATAAACCCTTCCGCGACTTAAACCCTTTTTACGCCATTTTTGTACGGACAGAGAGCTCTTGAGGCGATCTTTGAGGAGGGAAATCAGTTTTCTTCATAGAGGTAAGTGTTTTGGACCTTAAAACTCGTTTATGGGTGATTATAGAACATAATCTCAGCATTTAATTCATGAAAATCAGTAGAAAATGGGGGTTTAGGGCTTGAGATTATAAGACATTCTAGGGATGATTTGAGGGGTCAAACGAACTCCGATTTTAGTATTGTTTATATGTACGGACATGTGAGAGGATGGAGAATATTTTGGTATAAAAATATTTGAGTTTCGAGACGTGGGAACGGGGGTCGGGTTTTGACCAATTTCGGATTTTTGA
The DNA here is from genome assembly GCA_005239495.1 of Nicotiana undulata. Lineage (NCBI taxonomy): Eukaryota > Viridiplantae > Streptophyta > Magnoliopsida > Solanales > Solanaceae > Nicotiana > Nicotiana undulata. The sequence goes on from MDKH01033615.1 coordinate 19,625, forward strand.
GCTAATTTTGATATCTTTCGATTGAAATTCGTTCCTTAAGCATATATTGATGATAAAAATCTCAACTTGGTAGATTTGGAGCCTTCGGAAGTTGATTCGAGAGGCAAGCGCATTACGTAATAGTTTCCGGGCTAGTTTTGAGGTAAGTAATGTCTTTAAATCCTGTCCTGAGGGTATGAAACTCCGGACTATGCACCCTTTCACGGGTTTTGAAATTAAAAGGTTGGAACTTTGGAAATATCTTATGTATTTAGGAAACTATTGAGTTGCTAAACCGACTTTTAAGTCTATGCTTAATTAGTATTATTTTATTTTGATATGAATTGGGCTGTAAGCCGTGTTTGGAGCCTAGTGCCGATCTGTTTTTCCCTTGAGAGTTGTGTTTACTATATTTTCCTCACCGATATGCTATGATTTTGCACTCAGTCTTTTCCTGATAAATTGTTTTGACACTCAGAGTATTTTGATACTGTTTATTGAAAAATGAAACACTGTTTTGGGTCGAGAACCCGATATGTTATGGCCTAAGGGAAAATTGAGAGTGTCTGACTGAGTGAGGCTTTCAGGCCCTATGAGAGAGGTGAGGAGGCTTCCAGGCCTTATGATAGAGGTGAGGATGCTTTCATGCCTTATGAGAGAGGTGAGGAGGCTTTCATGCCTTATGAGAGAGGTGAGGAGGCTCTCAGGCCTTATGTTGTTATAGCGTTTGGGCTGTAGGAGCCCCTCCAAAGTCTGTACACACCCCCAGTGAGCGCAGGTACCTATTGAGTGATGATTATTTCCCGCGGGGCTGTTACTGAGTGATTGAAATGATGCTTGATAAAGAAATTATTACGATAAGTGATTATGGCCCGAGGGGCAGTTATATGAAGATTTTTACTGAGTGTTCGAACTATGATTTACTTCGTTTTCCAACTGGTTTATACTGAGATATATTGATATTGCACTTGTTTTCAAGGGATTTCTGGAAACTGATTTCGAACTTATTATTTGATGAATACTACATGGTGACTTGGTGTTTTACTGGTTTTGTGGAATTGTGCATCTGTTCTGTGTGTTTTATAATTCTCAGACTGTGATTTATTTTCATTACTACTGAGTTAGCGTACTCATAAAGACTCTCTGTGCCTCTATGCACAGATTCAGGTGACGGTATGGAGCAGTAGCTGTCCTTGCTTGTAGATGCAGATTCACGGGATTTCGAGGTAGCTGTTCAATGTCCACACCTGCTCCACTTCCCTTTTTAATTATGTTTCTAGCACTTAATTCAGAGAAATATATTATAGTTTTAGTAGAGTTAGATTTACCTATTCTTAGATGATCATGACTATTGACTCCAGTTCTTGGGAGGTTTGTTTAGGCTAATATGGGAACGCTAAGACTTAATTATATTATTTGATGCTATGGTTGCATGCTTATTATTGAATTGTGAACTCTTATAATTGAACAAAAGCGTAGTAATGTGATGGTTGGCTAGCCTAGTTCCACGATAGGCGCCATCACGACCTGTTAGGATTTGGGTCGTGACAAGTTGGTATCTGAGCACTAGGTTACATAGGACTCAACGGTCATGAGCAAGTTTAGTAGAGTCTTGCGGATCGGTACGGAGACGTCTGTACTTATCTTCGAGAGGCTGCTGAACCCTTAGGAAACATTCCATATTCTTGAATTCTCGTCGTGCGAATCTAGTTATTTAGCCAAAAGCGTAACTCTTTGAATTCCTTTCATGTATTCGAATGCGCACGCGAGCGCTTGGTATTAGTTGTGCTTCGGCGGCTTGTGACTTCCATTGGTCAGGTATGATTTTTAACATGTTAATAATGGGCCAGTCGGAAGGAATTGAGGCCGAATTTTGTCTGTGGCTTGAGTACTGAGATTTCATTTGTGTGAGCACATGTGTTGGGGGACTTATATGTCCGTGGTGTCCTTATTGATGGAACTTTGTGACTAGATGACTACGTGGTGAGTGTGATTGATAGTTAGATGTATTCAAGTTTTTAGATTGTGACAAAATGAATTGGCGGGATATGTGGCAAGAACCATTGATTATTTGACTTCTGTATTGAGTTAGAATATGGCTTCGATTTATGAGTATTGAAGGACCTCTCGTGTAGTTTAGTTGTGGAGTGAAGTGGGTTTTCCTGTTATGTTCTGAGTTCCTGTGATGTCTTTTGAGCTGACCAATGCTCCAGTAGCATTCATGTATTTGATTAGCGGTGTATTCAGGCAGTGATTGCACTCCTTTGTTATTGTATTTATTGATGGCATCCTGTCGTACTCTCGTATCCAGGGATATCATACTCGGCATTTGATGATGGTATTACAAGGATATAGGGAGGAGAATCTTTGTGCGAAGTTCTCCAAGTGTGAATTATTGGCTCAATTCAGTAGCATTTTGGGGACACGTGGTGTCCAGTGAAGGTATCTATGTGGTCAGACGAGTGTGAGTAGAGCTTCCAGAAGCTCAAGAATTCCTTGACCACAACTCCAGTGTTAGTATTTCCATCAGCTTCAGGTTCTTTTACCGCTTATGGGATGTCTTGAAGGCAGGCAGTGGTTGTGTTCTACGGTAGGAAGGTATAGTGATTGTGTGATAGCTATGATTTTCATAAGTGTATTGGGAGATATCATTTTGAGGTTAAGCAGGCAGGGGTATCTCCTGCGGGTTCTCCTGAGGTGTGTGACCCTTATGTTTATCTGTAGCAAGTTCTTTTCTATCAGTAGGTGATGAATGTTGTAATTTGAGTTTATCTCGCTTGTGGGAGTTGGCATGATCATTACAATGGTGAATGTGAGATCTGCATTTGATTTGAGTGTTAGATGATTTGGGTCATATAAGCTTATGGAGGATTTAGTTGAATCCCACCACAGTATGGTGGCAGTGATAATGTGTGGGCATCGTGAGTTATTGTTTGTCTTGATCTTTGGATTTGAGCCAAGTGGGGGAGTCCGCTACTGATAAGTTGATTACACGATTATATGTCGTATTGGTTTCGGTTCGAAGTATGTTCGTGAATCAGTTATGACTTGTAGAGGTGAAATTTATTGAATGATTGGGTTGTACTTGAAAGGGTAGTGGGTGCAGTGTATGAGTTTGCTTGTTACTTCAAAGGTGTGGATTACTTTCTTAGTATGTGGATTGCAAGCGGGGTCAGGTCGTTCTGTTTACTTGGTTAGTGTAATTGAAATTGCGTAGAGTAAATGACGTTCGAGAATGGTTCAGACGGATTCAAGTTTATATGTAGCAATTGAGATTCTTCAAGGTGTGAGAAGGACTAGAACTGAGATTTATGGGGAAGTTGTCAAGGCTTGTGGTGTATTTGCATTATCATGGATTCTATCCATCAGTATCAAGAAAGTGAAGGTAATGACTTTAAATTCGCAGGAAGTCTCTTCAGGGTAAGTATTTCTAGTGTGGTGCATTTTGGGATAATTGAGTGAGTATTCAGCGGCTTATGAGCCTTAGACGGTATATTTTTATGCTCGGGTTTCGTGCGGTGAGCCGGGATTGAGAATTGCGGTATGGCAAGAAGAAGTATCAATTCGAAGGTAAGTCAGAAGGAACTTGGATAAATAGGACAGCTTGGTAGTAGGTCGGATCAACTTGATAAGGGATATGGTTAGTTCTTTGGGTGTTTATAGGGTAATGAGTTGTTACAGGTGTTTCTTAGCAATTATCTTGGAGTTTGGTGGCATGCGTAGCCTGGTAGAGTTAGGAGGATTCAGTCCTGACGGTTGGTGTTGTGCAAATGTGATTCGGGAGTTCTTGATGGTTTTTACAACGGTTAGAGATGTATATTTCTACTGGCGTGAGGGCCATGTGATGTATAGTGATCTTGCTTCTAGATGGGATCAAATGGAAAGTTCTTGGCTAGTTGGGTACGTAGTTGTTTGTGGCTAGGAAGGGAGCATGAAGTTCTCATATTTATCATAAGATGGCATGGCGTATGCGGTATTCTGTTAGCGGAGATTGGCATATGTGAGGTCACAGTTAAGTTCAAGAAGGAAGGTCAGCACTGGCGGTCTCAGATGACTAGGTAGATGATATACTAACTAGGTGGCTTGATGAGGGCACACGTTCAGAAGGGGCAAAGTTTTTGAGTTAAGGGTGCTTCATTGGTGTTACGACGATCTCTTGTTGGATCGACTGCTGATATTCAAGGTTTCTTGGTGACACAGAGGAATTATGGGGGTATCCCTCGTGGAATGATAAAGTATTAGGGGCGTGTTATATATTTGAGTGGTGGAATTGGGATAAGATATGGTAATTGGTACGCCTCATAGATTGTGAGAACGGGAGTTTTCATGAACTGATTATTTTTGTAGTTGTGAACTACGTCTGATGCAAGCAAAGCTAGTTAGGTTTTAGTATATGTCATGATTCAGTCATTATGAACGTTCAGAGAGTTATCTATCTGTTGTGGGCGACCAGAGTTGACTTAGAGTTATTTGTAGGCCAGTATGGGTGTGTGTCCGGCACCGAGTCGGAAGTGTTGACCCCAAATTGCTATTGTTGAGGGATGTACCATTTGATTGTCACTGAGCTTATTCGTGCTTCGGAGTGGTCTATGAGTTACCTTTCGATGTTTCGAGGAGTTGTGATCGTTGTTTATATATGTGCATAGGGTGTAGTTCTATCGGGGCTTTATAGCGAGATTTGAGTAAGGTAAGTAATTGGGTGTTGCATAATTGAGACGTGTTGGTTATGTTCTTTATGGTTCGGGTGGCATGATATCGTCCGCTTTCCCCATGGTTATGGCAATGCACTTTGAGTAATTGATGTCGCATTTCGCATGGTTACTGATTTTGAGCAAGGTGGCTTGGAGTGTGTTCTATTAGACCTATATGGGGTAAGGTGACGTGGAATCACCTCCGAATATGTGCATGGTAGGTTACACAACAATTTTGGTGGTGTTTGGAACAACTCTGGGCACGTTCGAGGACGAACGTACGTTTAAGTGGGGGAGAATGTAACGACCCGGTCGGTCGTTCTGTAGAATTTGCATTATTATTGCTGTTATTGCCTTGTCATAGGTTGGTTACGCTATTTATGATGTGTTAGAGTCGGTTGGATCGTGTTCTGAATGGCTGTAATGAGAAATGAGACATTTAGTCTCTAAAAATAGCTTTATAGTTGGAAAAGTGAACTGAGAGTTGACTTATTGGTTAACGACCTCGAAATGCGGATTTTATGGTCGAATAGCTTCGTTAGGTGATTTGGGACTTAGGAGTGTGTTCAGAATAATTTTGTGATGTCCGGTGTAGAATTAGGCTTGAATTGGCAAAAGTTAGTTTTTGGTGATTTCCGGTCGGCAATGGAAAATAGGCTATCGGGATCAGAATGGAATTCTGACAGTTGGAACAGCTTCGTAATTCCATTTTGGATATGTCTGCAAAATTTCAGGCCAATAGAAGTTGTTTTGGATAGTTTCGGCATTGTTGGTGGATTTTAAAAATATCAAAGTTCTTAGGCTTGAATCCGGTGTGATTTTGGTATTTTGATGTTAATTTTAGTGTTTTTAGAGTGCAACTAAATTTGAATGATCATATGTGATGTGTTGGTATAGTTGGTTGGGTCCCGAGGGGCTCGGGATTGATTTCGGGTGATTAACGAATTCATTTGGACTTAAAGAAGATGCTGAGGGAATTTACCCTATGCGTTCGCGGAGAAGGGGCTGCGTTCGCATAGGGGAAATTATGGGAAACGGGATTTTGTGCAATGCGTTCGCGGTCCAGGAGGTGCGAACGCGGAGAGTTGTGAGAGGTAGCCATCGCGAACGCGGGCTAAGGGGTGCGTTCGCGGAGAGTTGAGGGGAGCTGAGGGACCCATGTCCAATTGACCTGTGCGTTCGCGGAAGCTTGACCGCATTCGCGGAGGGTTGACCAGCCCGGGCATCGCGTTCGCACCTAGGTAAGTGCGTTCGCACAGAGATAATTGAGGCCTGGGGATTTTTGTACTTCGCGAACGCGGGAAGGGGGGCGCGTTCACACTGAAGAAATAACTGGGCATTATTAAATACACCCTTCCGCGACTTAAACACTTTTTACACAATGTTTGTACGGACATAGAGCTCTTGAGGGGATCTTTGAAGAGGGAAATCAGTGTTCTTCATAGAGGTAAGTATTTTGGACCTTAAAACTCATTTATGAGTGATTATAGAAAATAATCTCAGCATTTAATTCATGAAAATCAGTAGAAAAAGGAGGTTTAGGGCTTGAGATTATGAAACATTTAGGGATGATTTGAGGGATCAAACGAACTCCGATTTTAGTATATTTTTACATGTACGGACTCGTGAGAGGATGAAGAACATTTTGGTATAAAAATATCTGAGTTTCGGGACGCGGGCCCGGGGGTCGGGTTTTGACCAATTTCGGATTTTTGAGCTAAATTTGATATCTTTCGATTGGAATTCGTTCCTTAAGCATATATTGATGATAAAAATCTGAACTTGGTAGATTTGGAGCCTTCAGAGGTTGATTCGAGAGGCAAGCGCATTGCGCAATAGTTTCCGGGCTAGTTTTGAGGTAAGTAATGTCTTTAAATCCTGTCCTGAGGATATGAAACCCCGGACTATGCACCCTTTCACGGGTTTTGAAATGAAAAGTTTGGAACTTTGGAAATATATTCCGTATTTAGGAAACTATTGAGTTGCTAAACCGACTTTTAAGTCTATGCTTAATTAGTATTATTTTATTTTGATATGATTTGGGGTATAAGTCGTGTTTGGGGCCTAGTGCCGATCTGTTTTCCCCTTGGGAGTTGTGTTAACTATATTTTCCTCACTAATATGCTATGATTTTACACTAAGTCTTTTCCTGATAAATTGTTTTGACACTCAGAGTATTTTGATACTGTTTATTGAAAAATGAAACACTGTTTTTTCGAAAACCCGGTATGTTATGGCCTAAGGGCAAATTGAGAGTGTCTGACTGAGTGAGTCTTTCAAGCCCTATGAGAGAGGTGAGGAGGCTTTTCAGGCCTTATGAGAGAGGTGATGAGGCTTTCAAGCCTTATGAGAGAGGTGAGGAGGCTTTCAGGCCTTATGAGGGAGGTGAGGAGGCTCTCAGGCCTTATGTTATTATAGCGCTTGGGCTATAGGAGCCCCTCCAGAGTCTGTACATACCCCCAGTGAACGCAGGTACCTATTGAGTGATGATTATTGCCTGCGGGGCTGATACTGAGTGATGATTATTGCCCGGGGGGCTGTTAGTGAGTGATTGTAAGAATGATTGATAAAGAATTTATTACGAGAAGTGATTATGGCCCGATGGGAAGTTATATGAAGATTTTTACTGAGTGTTCGAACTATGATTTACTTCGTTTTCCAACTGGTTTTTACTGAGATATACTGATATTGCACTTGTTTTCAAGGGATTTCTGGAAACTGATTTCGAACTTATTATTTGATGAATACTACATGGTGACTTGGTGTTTTACTTGTTTTGTGGAATTGTGCATCTGTACTGTGTGTTTTATAATTCTCAGACTGTGATTTATTTTCATTAGTACTGAGTTTGCGTACTTATAAAGACTCCCTGTGCCTCTGTGCACAGATTCAGGTGACGGTCTGGAGCAGTAACTGTCCTTGCTTGTAGTTGCATATTCACTGGATTTCGAGGTAGCTGTTCAGCGTCCACAACTTCTCCACTTCCTTTCCTTATTATGTTTCTAGCACTTGATTCAGAGAAATATATTATAGTTTTAGTAGAGTTTTATTTATCTATTCTTAGATGCTCATGACCATTGACTCCAGTTCTTGGGAGGTTTGTTTAGGCTAATATGAGAACGCTAAGACTTAATTATATTATTTGATGTTATGATTGCATGCTTATTACTGAATTATGAACTCTTATATTAGAACAAAAGCGTAGTAATGTGATGGTTGGCTAGCCTAGTTCCACGATAGGCGCCATCACGGCTTGTTAGGATTTGGGGTCGTGACATTGAGCTAAGTATTGAAGAATAAAACTATCAATTTTGCAATTGAGATTTGTAGTCAAAGAAAAATTGTAAATCGTTCAAATGAATTCCAAAATGACTCGGATTTAGGTTTGCATGTGACAAAAAACAAAAGGATCAGTGAATTGATCTATCAAAAAATAGAACTACAGTTACCGGAGAAGAGATTTCCACTGGCTCTGATACCATAACAATTTTGAGTATTCTACTGTGAGTGAGCTTGAACCAAGCTCCAATGGAGATTCTATGAAGGTTCTCGAAACATGGAAGCAACGACATTGAGAGGAAGAAGAGAAAAGTGGAGGAAAGAACATCAATTTTTACTCTGTAAATGTAGACTTATATACAAGAGAATTTTAACAAGAAAATAACGACCACTAATTAATACACAACTGGTATAACTAACGGCCAACTGGCAACTAACTGACTTAACAAACGAACACCTAATAATTAATAATTTTTGGACCTTAACAATAACGTTCGTGAAAATATGCAGCAAAAGAAAGATCGTAAAAAGAAAGGAAAGGAATCTTAAAGGGGAGAAATAGGAAGGAGAAATTTTATCTTAACCTGCAATGATCTCTTTGGATGGGTGGAGATCAGCGCTACTTCCTCCGGTCTACAATAAGTAATTTTTTGGTCTTTTTCTTGTGGTCTAAAATAAGTGATTTTTTAATTTTCAAGAATGAATTGATTTTTTTTCCCCTACATTGCCCTTGAAGTAAATAGTATTGGAGTATGTGTTAGGAATGTTTATATGAAGAGAAAGTAAAGGTTAATATGGTCAATTTCATTGCTAATTAATGTTAAAAGCTGAATTTCTTAATCTATGTGAAAACAACCAAAAAATCACTTATTATGGACCGGAGGAGTAGCATCTATTTAAGAAATTAATAAAGAACAAAAGTTTGACTACTATCTAAATGATAATCACGGGTTAGTAAATAATATAATTAAACTAAGTTATTGCCCACAATGATTCCATCTCTGACCTTGTTCTCTTTGTGGAAGCAACCCTTTTCAGACCTTCCTTTTTGACTATAGTAATCTTCTAACTTTTTTATGTAGTATGCTCAATCTCTTTTTCTATGTTAATAATAAAGTCGCAATGAGTTTCAAGAAAGAAGCAAGAATAACTCTCTCTCTGAGGGTGGTAAAAGGCTCAAATTGAAGGCATTAGATTTCGTTGTTGTTTTCTCCTAATAAAGGCCTAACGTTCACATGGAAATACTAGTACTACTTGTGAATAACAAAGTAAAAGAAGGCATTTGTTCTGTGGTAGTGTGCAATTAGTTTTGTAAATGATAAATTTTCATAAAATGAAAAGAAGAAGAAAGAACAAAAGGAAGAAGGCATGACATGAGATGACTTAAAATGGGTTGACTAGAACCACTCAGTTTGTTCCTTTGGTATCGTAAACAGTTTAAACATTTGAACCCAACAGCCAGGGTACACCTCTTCTGGACTGTACTCCCCTACCTTGCCCTACGGAATATTCTGAGATAGATATAATTATTGAATACTCCTTCGATTCAGATGGGATAGTTTGACTTGACACAAAATTAATTAATTTTTTCGAAATTTGTAGTTTTAAAAGATTAAAGGGTAAAAGCTTTATGGGGTCATGTCATTTGTGTGATTATAATTTTTTTTTATTAAGAGTAAAATGAAGAGTTTAAAATTAAATAATTTTCAAATTTAAAAACGTATAATTATTTTGGAACAGACTAAAAGGAAAAGTATCCCATCTAATTTGAAACGCAGGGCACATACTATCAATACATATAACGAGAGGAGATCCTAAGGGAAGGGGTCAATAGCCCCGTATCAAATACTAGATATATATTTTCCTGCGCACCTTAAAACTTAAAGCTTAAGCGATTGCATTGGTCAATTTGGAAATCACAACTTTTTCAGTGCACTATCATTTTTTTTCGACAATAATATACTCGTCACTTTCAAATCTTGGATATACCTCTGCGTATATTATAACTAATCACTATGAACACTATTTCTTTGGTTTAATAGTAACAAATGTCTAATATACATTATTCTTCAAATTTCGTTCCAAGCACAATAAAAAAACAATATATTAGGTGTTTGCTTTCTCGCCCACGCCCACGCCCACATCTTCTGACGCTTTTAAGGCCGCAAAAAAATAAAAAAACACACCAAATTCAGCAGCCTTTTCCTTGTGGCCATCTTGCCGTCCACCATGACAACACATCTCATCTGTTTGCTCTTCTCATCATATTCGTGATAGGTAAAGGTCATAACTTCACCTGTTTTCCCTTGCTTAATTTTAGAGGATAAGGTTAAACCCACTTTATGTATTAATTTTCACAAGTATGGTTAATAATTGTCATAGATCTATTTATAGTCCATGTACATTACATATCGCTTATATTTAGACAATAAAGAAGCATTTCATGGCGACGAGAAGAACAGTTGTGCTGGAACATGTATTTCAGAGAACATTTTCTGGGGATGATGGAGATTAAAACAAATGAAGTGGGCAATAATTTTGGTCCGCATAGGTTGAATTGAAAGGTCAATAATCTATTCTTGGCACAGAAGTTAATTAGTTGTACGGCGACCCTATTCATGGTATAATATAATAATATAATGTTGCCAAAGAAGACAAAAGAGGATTGATCCCTAGCAGCCAGGGAAAGTAAATGAACTACTCCTACAATAGAAGAAATTGTATATATCCTTTTTTCTTTAGTTTTTTCTCAAAATAACCAAAAGTAAAAATTACTCGAAGCACATTGTTCAATATGCTAGGTTACTTGAACAATTAGTGTGTCTCACATTGCTAGGTATTACGTTATTCATGTAGGGTCTTAGAGTTTTGAGTTTGAAACTCAGATTTAACTACTCAAACTCCCTATCTGTTAAAAGAATTCAGAGGACGGATTATATAACAATTTGTTTGAGAAATATTTTACCATTAAAACAAGATTCACTCGTCAAATCGCATGATGATGACTTCAATGGGCTGTAGCGAAATTCTCAGTTTTAATTTGTCGTACAGAAGCATAAGCAAAAGACTTTTGACTCTTTGGATTGGGTCTTGGACCCGAAGTTTATCTGACCACCGAAGGCCCAATTCCCACTCTATAATTTCTTGTGCAATCTTGAGGGAGAAATTCAAAAATAGCCAGATTTACAAGTGGCCATTCAAAAATAGCCACAAGTAATCGAAATTTAGCAACTTTTCATGTAAAGATAAATCTGAACGAAAAAAATGTTTAAAATCCGGAAAATACTCCAGCATAATATACTGGAATTCTAGTATAATATACCGGTCCAGCATAATATGCTGGAAGTTCATACACATGTGCTCCAATCTCTAGTATATTATGCTGGAACTTTCCGCGTGTTAGAGTTCCAGCATAATATGCTGGAAGTTCATACACAGGTGCACCGATCTCCAGTATATTATGCTGGATTGATCTCTGTTGCATAAAAATAATGGCTATTTTTCAATGACTTTGTACGCTGGTTATTTTACAATGACCCGTCCGAAAACTGGCTAGCCGTGCTATTTTTACCAATCTTGGAGGTGAAGTCCGGGCCTGATTATTTGTAGAATTATTTTCAGCTACTATTGATGTTGGTCTTGTATGTTTCGTCCTTTTTTTTTCCTGCAAACTTCCGGTCCATACCATTTTCTTCGTCAATTAGTGATCTCCAAAATTATTGCCATATTGTTTTGTGAGTTCCAAAGATTGTTGTTCCATTTGGACTCCCACTATTTCGTTTAGTATTTTCGACTCATCATTTAATTTTGTGAATTTCACCAATCTTTAGGGATACAATTTGGCAAAGACGTTTATAAGGGCATGCGGCTATGTGAGTTGTACATTCAACTTTTTTTGTTTTGTTAATATAGTGAGTCCTCTCTTTAACATCATCCACGTATAACAGTCATTCACTATAAAAATTATATTTTATATTATGTTACAATATATGTCCTCTATAATAATACTTCACTATAACAATAAAATAATATTGGAACAAACGATGTTGTTATAGAGAAATTTGACTGTATTATGAAACCTCGCGTACCCAGTAAGCTGACTTTCGATTACCCTAGTGGAGCATGAACATCACAAAATCTATATATAGTAAAGAGGAACCAAGACCAACAAAGGTTGTGGTGGCTAGTAAATATTCCTTTATCCTTAACAGCTCGAGCATTGGATACGGAGTAGCCTTTGTTTATGAAGCGTTTTACCCCAATGTAGTACTTTCCCACGCGAATTAGGATTTAGCCGGGCCTCTATACGGATACCCAACACCGAAAAGAAAACTAAAAAAGAAAAGGAACCGAGATATTGTTATGACCCGATAGGTCATCTCGTGTTTTGAAACCTAATTCTGTGATTCGAAGCCTTAAAAATCATGTTTTAGTCTTCCTCGATTTGTGTGCGCAGTCCGTGCGTCTTTCCGGAAAGCTTTTATGTTAAAAACTGATAAAATAAGAAATTTTGCCTAAAAACTTCATTTGAGTTGACTTCGATCAATATTTTTGGTAAACGGGCCCGATTCATATATTGACGGTCCCGGTGGGTCCGTATCGTGATTTGGGACTTGGGTGTATGCCCGGAATAGAAATCGGAAGTCCCTAGCCCGAGACCAGGCATTGCAATTGCGACCTCAGAGGGGTTCGCATTTGCGAGCTTCTCATCGCAAATGCGAAGAGAAGCTGGGCCACACAGGTTTCGCATTTGCGAAACATTCTTCGCATTTGCGAATTGGGTATGGGGAAGGTATTCTTCGCATTTGCGACGATTGTGTCGCATTTGCGGTCATTCAGAGTTCGCATTTGTGAACCATTCTTCGCATTTGCGGAAAATGCAGAGTGTGAAGGGCTTCGCATTTGCGATGGTTCCTTCGCATTTGCGACATCTGCAGGTGAAGAAATAGGACTTAGACGAGATTTTTGATTCATTCTTCAAATTTTGAAACCTAGAAACACAAGAGGCGATTTTCCAAAGAACCTTTCTCCCCCAAATCAGTGGCAAGTGATCTTAAACTAATTCTTTCAATCTTCCGCTACTTTTTCCTAAGATTCAACCAAAACTCTAAAATTTTCATGGTGGATTTGGGTTTTGTTTTGGGTAGAAACTAGGGATTTGGTAAATTGGGGATTTAGACCTCAAATTGAGGTCGGATTCCAAAATAAATTACATAACCGGGCTCGGGGGTGAACGGGTAATCAGGTTTTGGTCAGAATTCCAGGTTTAGACCAAGTGAGCCCGGATGTTGACTTTTCAAAAATGGCCTAAATTGAATTCTTTACAATCGTGTGTAGTTCGTAAGGCTTAAATTGAATATTTGGTTGGTAATTTGATAGATGTTATCGGTTCAGAGGCGTGTGTGAAAGGAAAAGCTGTGATTAAGCTTTGAATTTGGTCATTGGAGCAAGGAGTGTCGGGGTTAACTTTGGCTTGAGGAATTAGGACTTAGTTGTCTATTTTCTACGTGTTTAGATGTTGGGTACCACGCATAGGTGAGGTGACGAGTACCTATGCATTGTTGTCGGGTTATAGCATGCGGGTGGGTCTTATTCTTGTAATTGTTGCTTTCTTGATCATATTATTCATGCTTAGACTAGTTAATTGTAGTTGATCGATATTATCATGTTTATTGACTTTGGTATTGATTGAGTATTGATTCAAGTTGAGGTTAGTATTGTGGAACCAAATGTTGAAGTAATATTTGATCTTGTTGTTTCTATCTCCTTGTTGTCATTGTTCATTGTTTTGGTGAGGGAGAGTGTTAATGCACGAAGAATGATGCCGTGCCGTTTCTATTAACTTTATGTGAGGTTAAGAGTGTTAATTCACAAAGGGTGATGCCATGCCATGTTATGAGAGTTAATGTATGAAGGGTGATGCTGTGCTGTTTCTATTAGTTTCATGGTGAGGATGAGAGTAAAAACATGAAGGGTGATGCAGTGCTGTGTTCATTGGTTCTTATTTGTTCATAGTGTATCTACTTTTCAAGTTATCTTTCTTCCGTAGTTCTTTACCTCACATTTCCCCTTATCAAGTTTCCCCCTCCCGATATTACTTGTTTAGTTCTTTACTGTTATTTGTATATACCCTGTAGATTGTACATGTTTGATTGTAGGTGTCTTGTCTTAGCCTCGCCACGACTTCATTGAGGTTAGGCTCGACACTTATCAACACATCGGTTCAGTATAGTGATACTACACTCTGCACTTTCTGTGTAGATTTTGGTACTGGCTTGTTGATACCCAATTTTTCCTAAAAATATTTTAAATTGCATATCTACCTTCAAAATCATGCATTAATAGCAATTGGTATTTTTTCATAATTTTCCTATATTTTTATTAATTTATTCAGCATTTTATTTCCAATAAATGATCACAAAATTGCATCACAAATGATTTCAAAATATTTTCTTGATTTAATTTATTAGTTTTGGTCTTATTAAGACCAACTTATTTCATAATTAGCCAAATTGGCACCTTTTGGCTATAATTGCAATAACTTTGCAATTATAGCCCAATCATATGATTTCATACTACGTTTTATCCAGAAATCAACCGTGTATATTTTTAAATATTAAATAAACATTTTAAACTATTTTTCTATGCATGAAATTCATTTCTCACAATTATTAGCTATTTTTATAAATTATTTTATTAATTCGAATTGGGTATTTAACAAATAGTTTCATTTCAATTCTAGCCTAATTAAGACCTGACCCCAACCCAATTAAACAACCCATGCCCATTCATTAATTACCCGGCCCAATCCTTGTCCAATCTGGACGGTTGATCAATTTTAATCAACGGTCCAGATCTCTTATTACCTAAAATAAACCCTAAAGACTACCCCCCCTTCCCATCTCATTTCTCTCCTTCACTCCGCCATTACATCTCTCATCTCTCTCAAGTTCCCTCTGCTAAACCTAGTTCTCTCACCGGCCGTCAACTCGCCGGTAACTATGGTGGTTCCACCACCACCTCGAGCTTCCACAACTCCCTCACACGCCGGAATTGTTGCTACCCTAGAGGCCTCAAAGGAACCAGAGGCGGTTCAACTCACCCCATGGCTTTTTCATGACTGTCTCAGACCATTCTTGGCCGTCCGAGTAAGATTACTCCACCTCCGGCTAGAACCTGTGGTTTCTAAGCCGATTCGCTCTCTCTTTGGGTTCTCTCTCTAAAACCCTGCTTTTAACTCTTGATTTCTTAAATATGTGACAAGATTTGAGTCTATTCGAGTTATCTTTACTGTTTTTCTAAAGTTTTCGCCGATTTCTTCTAAAATGACTCTTCGTCTTCAAACTAGAGTTCTTGATCCCTTTTCAAAAATGGATTTTCATTCTGATTTTAGTACTTTTTGTATGATTTTCATTATGTTTAAACGTTTACTTAGGTTTTCTCTTTTTATATGAGTTATTATGTTAAAAGCCCTAAGTTTCTTGGGTTCAATCCTTGATTTTGAGTCTGTCTTTGATAATACGTTCGCTTAATCCGTATATGTGCTTGTTTCTCATGAGCTTTGTGAGTTTTTTGTGATTTTACCCTATTTTTGTTCATCAGTGTTTCTGATTTTTTTCTTCTTCCGCCTATATCCGCTTTATTTTGTTAATTCGTACTATTCTCTATGTGAATCCCTAATTTTGTGTGATTTTACCCTATTTTTGGCTAATTAGGTTTTCTGATTTTGCCTATTATGTGCTTATTCCGCTTGTTCTCATAAATCTATGTTAGTTTCTCCTAAATCAGTACTATTTTCTATTTTTTGAATCTTTGAGTCTTTGTGATTGATCCTTCACTGATCTCTTGTGATATTCTCTACTGATTTTAAGCTTTAAGATATTTTCTTACCTTATTCTATGGGCGGCCATGCTGTCAAATTAATTATTAAGCATTTTCTTTAATTAAAACCTGCTGAACCTAGTCTCTATTACATGCTGTGTACTTGTACTATGCTGAAAATATTTCCTTATTTGTTATGCTCAGCCTTATACGACTTCTTTCCTTATTTGTCACATGTTTATTTCCGTTTGAAGTTAACTCCTTAATTGAAGGGAGTACTTACCTCGATCTTATGCTGATAGATTCTGAGTCCCCATAATTACTTCCTAACTTTGATTTTTACCTTATTTGCTACCCATTTTCAAATTATATATAACTTGCTCTTTCATTAACAAAAAACACGAACACTTTGGTTCAAAAAGCTCTCTCTCTCACACTCAAACTTTCTGCTCTCTTTTTGTGTTACCTACTATTATTCTAAGTTAGCCGGTTGCAAGCCAAGGCTAACTATTGTGCTCTCATGTCTTTCACTTTTGTGTTTACTATCTTCTTTACTGGTATGTACTAATTTTAATTCAAGTCCCAAACCAATATGCTTCTTTTACTGCTTCATTTTATCATGTTTCTAATATGTTTCTATTTGTAGTTTTGTTGTTCAACCTGCAACTAATATGTCTACTTTACTGTTTTAGTTAGCATGCTTCTGAATATGTCCAACCCACCCTTAATACCAACCTGTTCATGAATCCCCTTTGTAGTATACCTCTATGTGACCCTGCCTTACTTATGTTTTCTCTGATTTATATCATGAACCTTTTGTGCAAAGTAGTTTGGCTATCCTAAGTTATCTGATCCTGTGTTGGTTTTAAAACACATGACATGCTGATACCATTAGCTACTCCATTGGTTCCCTAAACCCCTGTAAGAACTTTCATGCTCCTGTAACTATGTGTTTACCATCATGTGCTCTATGTGTCCCCAATCCCTATCACCCCTGTGTGTAGGTTTGTTCTCCCCGTTTTGGTTCTGTGTTCTTTAAGTGTTACTCAACCTGTTTGGTTCCATGTCTGACCTGCTAATTGTTACATGTCTAACTCTTTTCAAAAGCTGCCCTACTGAATAACTCTCTGGTTTTTTAAAACTATTTCAAACAAGTCCCTTTCAACACTGTTTTCCTACTAAACCTTTTCAAAACTAAGTCAAGCACTCTCACTCTACTCTTAGGTCCTAAGTTCTGCCCCTCTAATGTGTGACTGCTTAGGGATCCCTATGAGATTTCTCTGAACTATGATGCATTAGAGCTGGCTCTTCCATATTGCACTTACTCAATTATGGTGGTGAAATATGGGTGTGAGCACTGCCCGGGATCCCTTGAGGTCCTTAGGGAACTCTGACACACCCCGATATTCAGAAAGGCTATGAAACAATATGAGCAATTGAGTTTCTGGAAATCTGGGCCTATTTGCAGGCTCCCAATAGTGTAACTTCTTATTTTTCTTTATCTATTGATGCAGATCATTCAATATTGGTTTGTAATAATTGTTGTAAACGAATATTGGGGCTGGCTAGTGAAAAAGGGAAATGGTAGATATATAGGTTATCTATGTCAATGGGTAGAAACCATGCTTTAGGTTTACATTTCTGTATGCACAGTAGAATTCATGTTTAGGACCAACACATGCAAAGCATACCATGCATTAGATACTACGCTCTTAGGTTTTCATGTATACTGTTACAACATCTCGTTTTGACATTCTTATTATCACTTAAAAATCCTGTTTCTGTGCTAATAAATGGCATTCACATAAGATGTTATTTATACACATTCTGAGATCATGTCTAACAATGCTGTAACCTTTGTGCATCTAGAAATCCTGCTTTAGGAACTCTGCATATCCTGAAATCATGATTGTGCACTTAGAAATCCTGCTCTAGGAATTTGTATATCCTGAAATCATGCTGTGCATTTAGAAATCCTGCCTTAGAAATTTGTATATAAATCATTCTGCATTTTATATGTGCATTAGATACCATGTTTTAGGATCTTGTTCGTATTCGCCCAGTCACACCTAGTTAAACTAATGATGCATAAAAAAAGGATATAAAATAGTCTCCCCTTTTTAAAACAAATTGGCAATAATCATGTACCTCTTAACACTTAGAACAACATGCTAGACAAAATGACAACTCTCTATAATAACTCTGGTAACTATTGTACATTAACGCACGCCTAGGAAAGCCTTAGGTAATCAACTTTTTTGTAAAACTGGAAATTGCCTTTTGTGTTTCTGCTTAATGGTTAACATGCTTTTAAAATCAGTAGGTAAACTGATAAGGCCCTGCTTCTGAAATTATAAACTAGATCTGCATATCTCCTGTGTTCTGATACTCATCTAGACATCATGTTTAGGATCCTGGCTTAATAATACTGCCCTTCTCTGTGTTTGAGTCGTGCTGTTTATGTGCACTATCTGTGGAGGTAAACCTGAGCCTCTAATTGCTTCTTTCTGCTTTATTTGATGAAGTCCAATTTGTTCTTGCTTGTCGCCTTAGTATTTTCTCCTTTAAACCTTAGGGGGTATGTCTAGAACTGCCTATAGGTAGAGGTCCTAAATTCTCCCGGGACCATTAAGAAGGGGACATGTAACAACACGCAATAGAGGTCATTAAATAAAAACTCGCTTAAATAACTGCTAAGGGGTGGGAAAGGGTAGACACAAATATGATGATTAGGGTGCTAATGCCACGTGTAGCCCCTCTTCTGAGGAGTGATTATCGGGCATTGTACCGATGTGATCCTATAGGATAAACAACTTAGGACCCCTCTATTCCTTATGTATATAGGCATATGTTATAAATCTTTAGACTTCAAATCTTTTAAAACTTTAGCACATATGTGTGCTTATACTGCAAATCTTTTCAAAACCCTTTACTTGTTAAACTCTAATTGCTTATTTTCTACTTCTCTAAATTCACAAAGTTGTTTGGCCGGGAATCATAGTTGTGGATTTTGAGGGGTGCCTAACACCTTCCCCTCGAAGTAATTTCAAGCTCTTACCCAATCTCTGGTTAACTAATATGTGTTGTAATGAACCTTAATAGGTGACCTAACGCACCTTAACTCGTTAGGTGGTGACTCTTAAATTCCTTATATACCCCTTTTCCAAAAGGAAACGAGTTGTCCCGATAATGTCAAAAACCCTGACCGATCCGAAAGGAGAAGGAAAAAGGGGGCGCGACAGCATGGCGACTCTGTTGGGATCTTAGGCTTTTACCATTTCAAATTGCTTTGTGAATTTGTACCTCTTCCCTTTTGTGAAATTAATTGTTTATTTCTTTTAAGTATTATATCTTTCTCAAAAGCAAACTGACATGTTTTCCTTGTTTCCCTTTGTAATCGCTTTTTAATTGTAACTGTTGTATTTACTGCTTTCACAACATGCAAATACATGACTACATGCCTTTATTTCTTATTGTTGCATAATCATGCTCAACATCATACTCCACTCGTGCCAATACAAATCCTATAGCAACGCTTGATGAGTGGTTGCGCTCTTCCCATTTTATATCACCCCTACATTCGGAAAGGCTTATTTGCGGTAAAAGTAGTCGATTAGCGATGCAGTCGACAATTCCGTTCCTTCTCCCTCGAGTTGTCCGCTCAAGGGTACCAGTCTAAAACCCCATAGAAACCTTACTCTATTATACTGTACATGCATCATGGTCAAACCTAGCTGGGTTGATGTGTTGTCCGCATGATAACCCTTTAAGACATCCTTGTCCAAGTTCCACCGGGTTTTTCTTAATCCCAACGGACATCATCACGCTCTGTGCATTTATTTGGGGAATCAAATGCTTGTATGCTAATCATAAATGTATAAATAGTCGAGTCCGGTGGGGGTAAGGGCCTAACTATGTTTGTCTTGCAGAAGTATGAGGCACAAAGTCCCTAGATTCGGCATGGTTAGCAACATCCCTCTAATGCTTCTGAACTGGTGGGAGGATCTTCACTCAAGTGATAAGAAACTTGTCACGAAATACCTGAGTAAATTACCGTCTCTCCTAGACATCCAACCCAACAACATGTTGATCGAGGCTGCCACTTTATTTTGGGATAGAGAAAGAGCCGTCTTCCGCTTTGGGAACATTGAGGTGACACCACTGCTAGAAGAAATAGGAGGATTAGCTGGGTTAGTCTGGGAAACTCCTGGGTTATTGGTGCCTGAAAACCGGACAGGCAAGGGTTTCTGAAAATGATGGGCCTGAAGAAGAATGCTGAGTTAGAATGTTTGAAGCAGTCATACATACCTTTTGAGTATTTATATGAAAGGTAATCGTACCGTACACACCATGACGACTTTTCCATTACATCTTTGGGACATATTCGTCGTAGGGTATTTGTCTTCATTGTTTGCTTTATGGGGTTGATTGTGTTTCAAACAAATAAAGAAAGGATTCACACTAGGTTAGCCATGGTAACCAAGACCTTGATGGAGGGAATTGACGGGCAAGCCTTCAGCATTGTCCCGATGATCATAGCAGATACCGAGCTCTGAAACGTTGTCAAAAAGGAGCTAAGCACTTCGAGGGTTGCAATCTATTACTACAACTGTGGCTCTTAGAACATCTACAAAAGGGCCAATACCACCAAGAATTTCTGCGAAGGGCTTGGAACAATCACATTGCCTTCCATCACCCCAAGCGGATGACGTATATTCCTGATAGGTTTGCCCATCCAGAGACTGCCAAGGAGTGGGTAAAATTCTTTGATAACCTCACTGAGGAGCATGCACAGTGGATGTTCGAGTGGTTCCCAACGGGCGAATTCATCGTCAGGTCCATAGATGCACCACACCTAGTGCTAATTGGGTTGAGGGGAATATATCCTTACGTTCCTCTCCAAGTCATGAGACAAGCATGAAGAAAGCAAATTGTACCAAGGGTCGACAAGATGAGCCACTTCCGAGCCGACTTTCAGGATGATGATATTCCCTACAAGTGCCAAGCCCAACATATGTGGAACTGTAAGATCATAATGGAAAAGAACACAATTGAACCAGACAAGTACCACGCAGGCTGTGCACCTTTCTACCCAGGGTTGTTGGAAGACAACTTGGAGTGATTATTCAGGCCAGGGATCGGCCGAGGCCATAGAATTATAGATGAGAGTGCCGAGGCTCAGGTCAAGTACAATCGGTTGCGCAAGAGGATTCACGAGTCTGAAAACGAGCACCGAGAGATACATGAAACCAACAAAAGGCTGATCGAGAAATGGAAAGACATGGCCATCCGTTCCAACAAGAAGCTGGAATACTTGGAGCGAGGAATAGTGGAGCTGGAAGGTAGGATCACGAAGAGGGTTGAAGACTGTCAGAAAGCTGAGGGGAATGAAGGAGGACACCTGGCTAGGGCATACCTACTGCTGGGACTGCGTGAGCTAGGAAACCTTTTCAATGGGATCAAGGATTCCGAATCTAGGACCTAGTAGGATATGATTTCTTTTCTTCGCTTTATTAATGTAATAAGGGCAATGACCACTACTTTATTTCCTGCTTATTATTTTAGCGTTGTTTTGGATTTGTCTATTTTTTACATTAATGAAATGAGGCATTTTGCATCTAAGTTCTCCAAATCAATTTGTCGCTAGGCCTACCTCGGGCAAAACGAGGCTCTCAAATTAGGACACGCCTTTATATTCTTGCACTATGTGTTTAAATACTGCAATATTTTCTCATGATCCTCTCTAACTTGGCTACCTTTTGTTTTGTTTTTGTTTTCTTTATTTTGATTTTTCCCCTCCCCAAAGGTTGGTTCATGAATTCTGGCATCATCATCATACTACACAAGATCCAGGGGCCCTCCGCCTTCTCCTCCTCCTAGTCCACCTAAGGGAAAAAGCAAAGGCAAAGGCAAAATGGAAGATTCGAGCAATATTAGGAAAGACAATACAACGCCGGTGGAACGAACAGAAGCTACTAAAATTCAAGGTACTCAGGTTCAGAATGAGGCTATGACACAACTCGAGCAAAGGTTGTCGAAGCTCCAACGGGAGCTTGAGCTTGTCTGAAATTTGGCAAATCTATCCTTCTCACTCAGTATTCTAGATGTCAATCATCCAAACACCCAAAACCCCATAACTTCTCAGAATACCCCAAACAAACAGATTCCTCCTGTAACTCATCACCATACAACTCTACCGAAAAATCAAACTATTCCACCATAATGCAGCACTTGCCACACTCTGAGAAATACCCCACTGATCGTCCCCGAACCGCAAAACTCCACAAATGACCACCTCTATACCCAGTCTCCAGGCCATCACAACAACCCCATCTACGTGGAGACTCTGCCACACTCCACCCAACCCATTTCATACACACCTGAATCCAGTGAGAAGGATTTGCTTATCAAGAATTTGGTTGAAAAATTTAAGAAGCTGACTAGCCGAGTTCAAGGTGTTGAAGGAACCAAGAGAGATGAAGGGCTGAACTATGAAGACCTCTGCATACATCTCGATGTTGAACTTCCCGAGGGTTACAAACCTCCTAAGTTTGAGATGTTTGACGGTACAGGTGATCCTAGGGTCCATCTGAGGACCTATTGTTATAAATTGGTTGGAGTGGGAAGAGATGAAAAGATTCGCATGAAGATATTCATGAGGAGCCTCACAGGGGATGCTTTGTCTTGGTACATCAGCCAAGACCCCAAAAAGTGGTCAAACTGGGTGAACATGGCATCAGACTTCATGGACCGATTCAAGTTCAATACGGAGAATGCTCCAGATGTGTTTTACATTCAGAATCTTAAGAAGAATCCCATGGAAACTTTCCGTGAGTGTGCTACTCGTTGGAGATATGAAGAAGCTAAGGTCATACCTGCCTTAGATGAAGAAACAATGAACAAATTCTTTGTCCGGGTGCAAGACCCGCAGTATTATGAGCGGCTAATGGTGATTGAAAACCACAAATTCTCTAACATCATCAAGTTAGGTGAGAGAATCGAAGAAGGGATTAAAAGAGGAATGGTTACCAATTTGAAGCACTACAAGCCGCGAACAAGGCCCTGCAGTCTGGTGGCATTTCCAAAAAGAAAGATGCAGGAACGGTAATGGTTGCACAAGGACCCAAATCCTCTTTGGTATATCGATATTCTCCACTCACCTACCAAGCACCCCCACCCACCTATCAGTCAGCACCTCCACCAACATATCAATCATCTTCACCACCAACATATCATCCTACCTCTCCAAGATATTCCCAACCAGCTCCTATTTACCATACCTACAACTCTCAACCATCTCATTTCCATCCACCCCCTGCTCGCCAAAAGTTTCCAAGACCTCGACCCAATTTTGACCGCAGGCCGCCAAAACAATACACTACCATTGCTGAGCCTATCGACCAGCTATGTGATAGACTAAAAGATGCTGGTTATGTCACTTCTATCCCTGCTGTAAACCCTGAGAATCCCTCTCAATGGGTTAATCCAAATAAAAATACCATTCCAGCATGAAGAGACATACAATTGATGAATGCCGCTCACTGAAAGATAACATTCAGTCTTTTATTGATAACAAGATCATTTAAGCAAAGTAAGATTCTCCCAATGTCCGTAACAATCCGCTTCCAGACCATAGGGGTGGAGGTATCAACATGATCGAAATAGAAGAAGATTGGGACCAGAGGGGTCGATCGGGTTAATCATAGAAGGTGATGATCCAAAGAAGCCAGCAGTCACTCTTAATCCTATCATAGTACAGATCCAGCCATCCGGAGATGTTGAGGTAACGACTTCAGTCCCATTTGAGTTTGAAACGGAACCACCCGTAGATGCACCTGTGCCGTTTTAGGTCAAAGTAATGCCACCGTCTGAGACACCTGTTCCATTCGAAGTGAAAGTGGCTGCACCAATCACAGTGGCAGTGTCAACCACGCCACCTTTTTAGAACAACGCTGTACCATGGGATTATGTAGCTGAGGCAAAAAGGAAAGGTAAAGTCAAGATAGAAGAGACTGTTACTGCACATGGGATGACAAGGACCGACAGGGTCTATACTCCTGAACATTTGGCAGAATCTAGCAAGCAGGCTTCCAGGAGGCCTCCCATAATTGAGACAGGCTCAGAAGATCTTTGGAGGAAGGTGCAAGCAAAAGAGTACTCAGTCATCGATCAGTTGAACAAAACCCCATCCCAGATATCCATTTTGTCATTGCTGCAGAATTCAGAAATGCACAGGAATGCTTTGAAGAAAGTGCTGAACGAAGCATATGTGCCGAATAACATCACCTGTGGGAAAATGGCCAATATGGTAGGTCAAGCACTGGAGAGTCATAAGATCTTTTTCCACGAGGACGAACTGCCACTTGAAGGGTTAAGTCATAACAAAGCACTGCACATCACTGTGCAATGTGAGGACCACTTTATCACCAGGATTCTGATTGACAGGGGATCCAACCTCAACATCTGTCCATTGATAACTCTCAATAAATTGGGTAAGGGGTTATACAAGATCAGAGAAGGGTCTATGAATGTAAAGTCATTCGACAGTTCTCAAAGGTCTACCATTGGTGAGATCAGTCTTTGCTTGCAAATGGGACTTATATGGTTCGAGGTTGATTTTCATGTGATAGACATATCGGCATCCTACAACCTGTTATTGGGACGTCCATGGATACATGCCGCTGGGGATGTGGCATCGACCTTACATCAGGCAGTAAAGTTCCAATGGAACCACCAGGAAGTAATCATTCATGGAGATGGCAGCAACCCTATCTATAGTTGCCAGACCATCCCGGTGGTTGAAGGTAGAAGAAGGCTGGGTGGATAAACCTACCACCACATTGATAGGGTCAATGAAATAGACAAAGACAAGTGGTGGACTCGGCAAGAATCTTCAAGGGATCTCCAAGCCAATACAGCTCAAACGCCATGGCACCACTTTTGGGCTGGGATACAAGTATGCATGGCAAGAATACAAGAACTGGTCGCCACCATGGCGCAGTCCTTATTATCCATTGGAACAACCTATACCGCATCTGGAGCAGACCTTTCAGCAGGCCGATATCATATGGGGGTCATAATAAGAAGAAGCACTGGTAGCTTTGAAGAATCTATTCTTGGAAGATGATGACATGAACTGTTGCGTCAATGTTGAGGAGGAGGAGGAGGAATGCCCTTCCATCCAAGCCGCGAGCAAAGGATAATTCCTTCAAAACTGGACTGTCAGAACATCCAGGGCCCGATGAGTCCCGGGGTAGCAAGGCTGAACAAGCATTGTCTATTTTATTTTTATCTGCTAAATGATTTCCTTTCCGCATTTTTCATTTTTTGCAATAAGATCTTCAATGTTCCAAAACGTTTATTTAAATTATCAAAATGTTTTTATGTTTTAATTAATCAATATTTATTATTACCATTTTTTCTCTCATCAATTCTTTCAGTACAACATCAATATTTCCTATCTTGATGAACCAATCACTGTGACATGTAACAAGACAACGCGACAAACGGACATTGATTCAGAAGAAGAGGATGATATCATACCTGATGATATTGTTATTGAAGTTGAGAATTTTGAGAACAGGCCTAAGTCCAACCTGGACGAGGCTAAGGTCGTCAACCTGAGAGATTTAGAAATTGTCAAAGAAACTCGCATCAACATTCACTTATCGCCATCAGAGAAAAAGGAATACATACAATTCTTAAAAGAATATGAAGACATATTTGCATGGTCGTATGATGACATGACTGGTCTAAGTACATCCATTGTGGCTCTCAAATTTCCAACCAATCCAATGTGCCCACCGGTAAAACAGAAGCTCAGGAAGTTCAAGTCTGACATGAGTTTGAAAATCAAAGAGGAAGTTACTAAGAAAATCAACGCCAAGGTTCTCCGGGTGGTTGAATATCCGACATGGTTAGCCAACATCATGCTAGTGCCTAAGAAAGATAGAAAGGTCAGGGTTTGTGTCGACTATCGGGATATCAACCGGGCCAGTCCGAAGGATGATTTCCCTCTTCCAAACATACACATCCTGATTGACAATTGTGCCAAGCATGGAATTTAGTCGTTCATGGATTGCTTTGCTAGTTACTATAAGATTTGGATGGACGAGGAAGATGCTGAGAAAACGGATTTCATTACGCCATGGGGAGTTTACTGTTATAATATGATGCCATTCGGCTTAAAGAATGCTGGGGCCACCTGTATGAGAGCTATGACCACTATCTTCCATGACATGATACACAAAGAGATCGAGGTATATGTGGACGATGTCATCATCAATTCCAAGAAGGCCACCGAACATATAGCAAATTTAAGGAAGTTCTTTAATAGGTTGCGGAAATACAACCTGAAACTAAACCCCGCGAAGTGTGCATTCGGGTTTCCTACTGGAAAATTGCTCGGGTTCATCGTCTGCCTCCGAGGGATAGAATTGGATCCGTCAAAGGTCAAATCCATCCAAGAGTTGCCACCACCAAAGAACAAGAAAGACATGATGAGTTTCCTGGGACGCCTTAACTACATCAACCGGTTCATAGCCCAGTCCACGGTCATATGTGAGCCAATCTTCAAGATGCTGAAACCAAATGGACCGAGGACTGTCAAAAGGACTTCGACAAAATCAAGGAGTATCTGTCCACACTGCCAGTCTTGGTACCACTAGATCCAGGTAGACCCTTTCTACTCTACCTCGCAGTATTAGATGGAGCTTTCGACTGCATTCTAGGGCAGCACGATGAGACAGGGATAAAAGAGAAGGCTATATATTATCTGAGTAAGAAGTTCACTCCATACGAGGCACGATATTCTATACTAGAACGTACCTGCTGTCCTCTAACCTGGGTAGCACAAAAGCTAAGGCATTACTTCTGTGCCTACACCACAAACCTCATATCGAGGATGGATCCCTTGAAGTAAATCTTTCAGAAGCCCATACCCACTGGAAAATCCTATTGAGTGAGTTTGACATTGTGTATGTAACTCAGAAAGCAGTCAAGGGACAAGCATTGGCAGACCATCTTGCTGAGAACCCTGCGGATGGAGAATACGAACCCCTGAAAACGTATTTTCTCGATGAAGAAGTGTCATTCATAGGAGAAGACATTGTAGAATCCTATGATGGATGGAGAATGTTCTTTGATAGAGAGGCGAATTTCAAAGGAGTCGGCATCGGAGCTGTCCTGGTATCGGAAACTGGTCAACATTATCCAGTATCTGCTAAACTTAGATTCCCCTATACCAACAATATGGCAGAGTATGAAGCCTGCATCTTGGGGCTCAACATGGCCATTGATATGAACATTCAGGAGCTGCAGGTAATTGGCGACTTAGACCTGCTAATACACCAAGTACAAGGAGAATGGGCTACCAAGAATTCCAAGATACTACCGTATCTGCACCATGTGCAGGAGTTGAGAAAGAGGTTCAGAAAGATAGAATTTCGGCACGTTCCCAGAACTCAGAATGAGTTCGCCGATGAATTGGCCACTCTATAATCCATGATACAACCCCTAGATAAGAACTTCATTGACCCTATTCCAGTAAGGATCCATAGCCAGCCAACATACTATGCCCATGTTGAAGAGGAAGCTGACAGAAAACCATGGTTCCATGATATCAAGGAGTATTTGTCAAAGGGAGAGTACCCAGATCTTGCAAATCATACTCAGAAACGCACTCTTCGGAGATTGTCCAACAATTTCTTTCACAACGGAGGAACCCAGTATAGGAGAACTCCCGACTTGGGATTATTGAGATGTGTTGATGCGTAGGAAGCCTCCAGACTACTTGAAGAGATATATGATGGGACTTGCGGCCCGCATATGAATGGCTTTGTCTTGGCCAAGAAGACACTTAGAGCCGGTTACTTCTGGATGACCATGGAAACGGACTGCATCCAGTATGTCCAAAAATGCTACTGATGTCAGGTACATACGGATATGATAAAGGTACCCCCAAACGAGCTCAATGCAACAAGCTCACCTTGGCCACTCGCTGCCTGGGGAATGGACGTCATTGGACTGATCGAGCCTTGGTTGCAATCTATTACTTCACTAAATGGGTCGAAGCAACATCTTACAAAGTAGTGACTAAGAAAGTCGTGGTAGACTTTGTCCGCGACCGCAATTTTTGTCGATTCGGAGTTCCAGAGTCAATCATCACCGACAACGGCTCCAATCTCAACATTGACCTGATGAAATCCATGTGCGAAACCTTCAAAATCAAGCACAAGAATTCCACAGCTTATAGACCTCAAATGAATGGAGCTGTAGAAGCCGCCAACAAGAACATCAAGAAGATATTGAGAAAGATGATAGAAAAGCACAAACAGTGGCACGAGAAGTTATCATTTGCTTTGCTAGGCTACCGCACCATAGTCCGTACATCAACTGGGGCAACTCCTTACTTGTTGGTTTATGGTACGGAGGTTGTTATTCCTGCCAAAGTGGAGATTCCTTCCTTAAGAATCATACAAGAAGTTGCGCTCAGCAATGCAGAATGGATAAAAAGTCATTATGAGCAACTAGCCCTCATAGACGGAAAAATGATGAAAGAAGTATGTCATGGACAACTTTATCAGAACAGAATGTCCATAGCCTTCAACAAAAGAGTTAAGCCAAGACAGTTCAGGGCAGCTGGTGTTAAAGAAGATCTTTCCACATCAAGATAAAGCCAAAGGGAAATTCTCTCCCAACTGGAAAGGCTCATATATGGTTCAGCGAGTATTGACATGAGGAGAACTTATACTTGCATAAATGGACGGAGAAGTCTGGACAAAGCCAATCAATTCAGATGCAGTCAAACAATATTATGTGTAACTTTTTACGCTTTTCTCAATGATGTAAATTGAAATACGCCTGACCTGATTCCCGTTTAGGAGGGGATACATAGGAAACCCTATGGGATCGGTCACAATTCAATAAATTTTTCATTTTTTCCCGCAATTGGAAACTAGGGAAGAATTTTGAGAAGGAACCTCAAACTTTTGAAGCAAGTTCAGCCAATCGCAGCATGCGCAACACTCGGAGTCGTCAACCCATCTAACTGGGGCAGAATTTTGAGGAGGACCCTCAAAATTCCGTAGCATGAGAGGTTGCAATGTCTTGAACCGTGTCACGGTCGTCTATTCATCTAAATTTCTTCAAATATATGTTATGTACTATGTCTTTCGAAAGTGTGCATGCTTGCTTTCATAAAATAGCTCTGTTCAGTGATACGCTCAAATTACACTTTTAAAATAGTGTAAAGCGGTCGAAGTCAAATATAATAACCCAACAAGGTTGGGGTCGAATCCCACAGGGAATAGGTGTGAAAATATTACTTTGTCAATGTGGTTCTTAACTCAAATCGAAATTCTATTCCATTAGTGAACCAGAAAATGGGGATTGATAGTTTACTATTTTAAAGAAGGAGTAGTAACAAGGGAAACTAATTTAGGATGTAATTAATATGGGTAAAATAACCAAGGTTGTGTCCCCTCTCATGAAATGTAATGCACGTGGGAATTAATATGATATATTTCTAATGGGAAGTTCTTGATATGAAAATGATTCTTATGATAACTATCCTAGATTTTCCAATACTAAGATGGTATTTCCTCTTTATGATTTTTCCAAATACAAAAGAGTTGCAATAAATCCGAATCACTTGTTGCCAAATAAAACCAACTTATTCCTAAGTGATTCTATTAAACGAGGTTTAATGCCTCGAGTTTTTGGTGTTTACTCTTACCAATTCTAACCCGCTTTTCCAAGCTAAGATAAAATTTATGGCATAAGTTAATGTTTGCAACCATTAACAAGAAATATAAGACGAAGAGTAAACACATATCAACTACCCATTATGCATATATTCAATGGCAAATACCCAAATACATAACACCCATTTAGGGTCCACAACCTCAGTGTTTAAGTTTAGCTGCTCATCATAAATAACCAAAAACAAGTATTGAATAGTGTCATGAATGCTTACAAACCACCACTTCCTTCCTATAATACTTCCAAAAGGTGAAGAATATTTAATGAGAGAATGTTGTTCAAAATCTAGACACGAATGACCCACAACACCCAAGTAAATCCTTTTATAGTGGGCAGAAAATTCGGGTGAAAAACAGATAAAAACACCCCTGTCGGGCTAATATGCGATCGCATTCCTGTCGCATAACAGAATGCGATTCGCATCTTCACTTCTATCATCGCATATCAAAACCCTAGGTCCCAGAGGTTTATCGCATTTGAGAGATGCGGTCCGCATTGGTGATATGCGATCGCATTCATGCGTCACATTTGCAGCGTGGCTTCAGGCATCAGATGGAGATGCGATTGAAATGCGTTCGCATTTGGAATATGCGGTCGCATATTTGACCGCATTTCACTCCTTAGATTTGACTCAACTTTCTGTTGCGGTATGCGATCCCTATGCTTGAAATGCTATTCGCATGTTGCATATGTGATCGCATTTGACAATTTTCCTCCTCTTTTCTCTTCTTTAACTCTCTTTTGCATGGTCTTGAGTGTTTACACCTTGTGTACTTCAAAATACCAAAATTCTATGATTAATAAGAGTAAATACTCTTGAAACGAGCCATAGTTTAAGCACTATTGTATTAAATATGCCGAAATTCTCCGGCACATCAATACCCCCAACTTAAACTCTTGCTTGTCCTCAAGCAACTAAAATAACTCCATCTTAATCAGACTCTAACTACAAGATCGGAAACAGCTATGACCACGGGCAGTGTTAGGTGTCAGTACTACAAGCATGTATTTCATCCAATCCTCGACAATCACCATTATCTATAGGAAATTTAATCAACTTATGAACCTTGAGCCTCACGTGTCTTGACAAGATGTTACCCTCAGATGAGTGTGCTTATACCCAATCTCGAGAACTCAACTACTGCTAACTCTACAACACATGTGCCCTCATCACAAAGAATGAAAGTCCCCCAATCACAATATTTACAATATCAACAGCAATGGGACTATTTAGAAGACACTCACACTCTCAAAGAAGTTCAAGTGTTACCACATGTCATGCCATAGGCTTGCCCTTATTTTAATTCGACGCCATTTTAAGAACATTCGGTTGGAGATCCCATCAGGACTTTTTGGGTTGTAATGCAGGCTTAGGTATGGTTAGGAAATTATTTGGGTATAAGTGACTACACCCTCCTTGAAGACTGCTCACAACTTCTCTTTGCGTTTATTGCTTCTTTTAGACCTCATGAACTTATTGGTGCTTAACTACCACCGTAGAACTACCTCTACAAGTTCCTTCACAGCTCCCATGCAAAAAATTATATATATATATATTTAAAGGGAGCTTGAACACTTTTCCACTGATCTTATGAGGTATACGTTCTACACTCAATGTACAACCTATCAAAATTCCGATTTTATCATCATACCCCCCAACTTAGGCTTTATGCCTCATTTTCAGTCTTCAAGGAGGGACGGACTCAACAGAGGGAATTACTTCTCAAAACGGGAAAGGTTTGTAATGAGTTGTCCAACAAAAGGGGTACATGCTCGATTGGGGAACTAGTGGTATTCATACATCATTTGGTGGCTTGAAAGGGACACTGGGTTTCTCTAATAGCACAAATATTGCCTAAGGTCATGTCTCCAACTCAATATACTTATTATTAGCATCAAAAACCAACTGGGCAAGTTCAACCTGACAGAAGTATACACAGGAATGATTTACACTATAACTAACACACATGGCACATAACTGTTTAGTTTTCATGGTTGAGGTTCAAGGGATAGGGTTTGCCGCCTTGAGCTATCCTTATTTACAAGTAAAATTCCACGTACACGTAATGTCCAAAGGTGAGTCTCAAAGTTCACAGAGTTGATTTTTTTTAAATATCTAGAGGATATGGATTATTCACAGGTGTACAAGCTTGAGACTATATACCTACACTTGACCGGTCACTATGTTTCATCCTAGCACCATGGTTCTACTATTACACCTTTGGAAAAGAACCAGGCGAAGAAAAACCAAAGGGAATTCATTACTAACTACAAGAGACTTGACTTAACAACAAGGGCAATTTCATGAAACAAAATATCTTCATACATGAAGTAGGGGTATATACATCAAGTTGCTAGAAAAGAAAATACAACCAGTTTTATAGCAATTAGAAAAAGAGTACAAGTTTTAGCATCCCAAACTAGCACATCCAAAAACAAAAACAAATAGCCACCACCCCCAACTAAAAAGCATGCATTGTCCCCAATGCATATGAATGGAAAGAGTGAGTGAGGGGCTCCCTGGGGCGCTCTAAGCGCTATGGGGGTCTGTGGCATGCTGTGTGGGGGAGGGATCCTCAACCACCAAAGAAACAGGAGCAGATGACTGCTCAGTAGGAGGAATGTCAGCTACTGGCGGAGGGGGGAGAGCTGTGGACTCAGTATCTAGAGTGATGGCCGTGTGTGAACTTCTGCCCTTAGCTGCTGACGACTGGGCTGCTGCCTGGGTGCCTGTGTCCTCTAAAGATCGTTGAATGTCAAGCTGCACAAGTGTCTCCTCTGTCGGCTTTGCGGCTGTGGCAATTGGAAACTCAGCGACTCCCTTGCCCTTCTCCTGAGGACCTTGCTCCTGCTCTTCCTCATCAGACCAGGAAGACTGCTCAGACGACTCCTCCCATGACTCAGAGGCATCGTCGGGAATAACACCTGGAGAGGGGGGAGTAACAGTAGGGGCTGCCGAGGCTGTCATCAGTGTGGAGAAATCAAACCCTAGTCCTGGCTCAGAAGTATCGCCTCTTGGTCACCTTCCTTGGGTAGGAGGGAGGAAAAGTCAAACTTCATGATCTGCAGCTTTTTGAGCTCAGTCTGTAGAGTGGACACATTAGCCCGCACCTCTGGTAGGTGTCGAATCTCACCTCTCTCTACCTTCTCAACACGTGCCTCCAGCTCATGGAGGCGACCCTCGAGCACAGTCACTGACGACTGAATAGGGGTGAGGTCCTGCCGGATCAAAGATGGGAGCTCACTCAGAAGCTTGTCGATCTTGGCATTAGCGTGCTGAGCTAGACGACCCAACTGAGAGAGAATAGGCCGTGGAATGGTGGAGGATGCACCAACGTCGGCAGCTGTCTGGGATGGAGTAGCAGAAGGCACATATTAAGGTGGATTAGATGTCTGGGGCTCTGAGGTTTCACCCTCTGTAGTGGGCACTGGACTGGCTGGGCGGGCTGCTGCTGGCTTGGGCCCGGCATCACCAATTCTGGTAATGTCAATGTCTCTGTCGGTCTTGGCCGACCTATCACAAGAAGGAATGAAAGGGACCTTGGCTTTCCAGCATAAAGAAGTGATCAGGTGTGGAAATGGGTAGGAGTTTTTCTTCTGCCACGCCCTGATCCCCATTTGTTGAAAAACAATGCCAGCCACATCAACACTAATGCAGGACATGATACAAGCAATGAGAATGGCTTTCTCGATGCTAATGGCTTTTTCATTCCTGGAGGGGATGAGTCGATTTGACACAAAAGCAATCCAAAACCGGCCGTCCCTAATTAGATCCTCTTTGAGTATTTTGTGGGAAGGGTTGATCCAAGCCGGGGTCCCTCGTGCAATCACTGACGCAACCCAAGCCCTTTCTCCATCGCGGTTAGCTAACTTCTTCTGATATTTGGCTTGGTTAGGACTATCTGATGAAAAGTATTGGGCATGGATGGCTGCCTGACTACATGAGACCTCCACCCCTCGGACAGTGACTTGCTCAGCAAAGACTTTGTTTCTATTGTGATGAGCATTCCTGGAGGCAGCGTAGGAAGCATAAAACTCTCGCACCCATATTTCATTGTATTCTCCCAAGGGTTTAGTGAAGCGATCCCAATTCCTTGTTTTGATGTTCTCCAAGATATGAGGATATTGCTCCTGGAGGCCGTTCAGACTGATTCTCTTCTTAGGAAGGATC
Organism: Nicotiana undulata; assembly: GCA_005239495.1. Lineage (NCBI taxonomy): Eukaryota > Viridiplantae > Streptophyta > Magnoliopsida > Solanales > Solanaceae > Nicotiana > Nicotiana undulata. The sequence goes on from MDKH01033615.1 coordinate 53,327, forward strand.
TATCGAGTAGTGAGACCTTCCCGATATATCTCTATGGAGTTGGGCAACGGGAACCTTAGCTGGTAATCATCCCCTGACTTTCGCCTCAACTCAGCTGCCAAATTTATCTCTGGCCCAAGATCCTTCTCCTCAGACTGGGAGGAACTTTCGATAGTACGTTGGGGAGGTGCTTGCCTTGCCCGCTTGGGCGGAGGTTCTTGCCTGCTTGAACATGGTCTTTTTGTAAAGGACATTGAGTGTTTGCGAGGCATGACTGCAAAATAGAAGAGGCGTGTGATTAGAGAGAAGAACTAAACATCAAACAAAGTACACAATGGCTGAAAATGGCTCGATGCGTCCGGAAATGCGATCACATACAAGAAATGCGAACTGTATCTCCATCGCATCATGCCGTCTACGCACAATTGAAGATCATGTGCGATGGCATATGCGATCTCATTCACGTGATGCGTTTCGCATTGCAAAGCTGGGCAAAAATAAGAAGCTCATATGCGATCACACTTCCACCGCATAGGTGAAGATGCGATCGCATTTCAATCGCACCAAGGGGGTCAGGAAAGGATGTACACTGTCTAAGGGTGCGATACAGATGCGGTCCGCATGTGTGATATGCGATCGCATTTGCGTCGCATATTTCATCTTCTTCCAGCAGCCTAGGGTTAGCATATGCGACCCAAGTGCGGACCGCATTTACGAAATGCGATCGCATTCCCTTTCGTTCGAAGCAAATCTTTAGCTATGGTGGCTCCCTCTATAATTTCCGAGTACCCAATCCTAATTACCACTTGAATCACCACCCTAGTTGCCCCCCCCCCCCACAGTACGATTTAAATCATAGGATTGTCCTTAAAACCCAACAACTGACCTAGTTGACAAATCTACCAATTACCTTTGCAGTTGTGGGCAAAAATGGAGATCCACATGAGAGGGAGAACAAGAAGGACTTACCCGCTGAGTTTTAGATTGGAATTGGAATAAAGTCGTTTGTGATTCCTCAATGAGTGCTCGATGCGTCCGTGGTCTCTCTGTGATTTCTTAATTTTTTTTGTTGTTGTTATTGTTTTGTGTTTAAAAGAAGATGAAAGGCGGTATATGAGTGACTTACCTGGTGCCAGATGCGGTCGCATATGCGATCGCATATGTCGAATGCGAAACGCATTATGGGCACATGGATCGCATATGAGACGTCCAAATTGGGGAACTTTCTGTTTAAGTTTGCGGCGCATATGCGAACCACATGTCTCAAATGCGATCGCATATGCGTCGCATTTGGGCCCAAATTTTTCTGTTCAGGGGCACATATTCTGGTTATGCGCTTGTTTGGCAATCTGCACTCACATGCTTGTTAACCTTGCTCCGAGAGCCACAGTTATGTATAGGACAGATAATCAGTAAAAAGATGAAAGAAAAATAAAAGAAAACAAAAAAGTTACCACACATGGGTTGCCTCCCATGAAGCGCTTGATTTAACGTCGCGGCACGACGAAGTGGGTGTTCGTTAGGGATCAGCCCTTAGCGGGGCAAACACCGTCTTGTAGAGCCAATTGGTCTACCACATGCTTTTCACTGTCGGTACCCAAGTAGTGCTTGATGCGTTGGCCATTTACCTTGAATTTACGGAGTCCGTCCTCAGTTGCCAATTCTACGGCACCAAAGGGAGAGACACTTACCACTTTGAAAGGGCCAGACCATTTAGACTTGAGCTTACCTGGAAAGAGTTTGAGTCGAGAGTTAAATAGCAACACTAAGTCACCAGTGTGAAACTCCCGTCTCATAATCTTCTTGTCGTGGATCGCTTTCATCCGCTCTTTGTACATAGATGCACTCTCATAAGCATGGAAACAAAATTCTTCCATCTCATTCAGTTGATTTAGTCTCAAATTTGCAGCTTCATCCCAATCTAGATTCAACTTTTTGAGTGCCCACATGGCTTTGTGCTCAAGCTCCACTGGCAGATGACATGCTTTCCCAAACACTAGCCGGTATGGAGAAGTACCTATAGGAGTTTTATATGCTGTCCGGTATGCCCACAATGCATCATCCAGCTTCATTGACCAGTCGGTTCGGTTCGCATTAACAGTTTTTGCTAGGATGTTCTTTATCTCCCTGTTGGAGACTTCCACTTGACCACTAGACTGCGGATGATAGGGAGTTGCTACCTTTTGCTTGATGCCGTACTTCTCCAATAGGCTATTGAAAGCCCGGTTGCAGAAATGAGATCCACTGTCACTGAGAATTGCTCTTGGAGTGTCAAACAGTGTGAATATGTTTCTTTTCAAGAACGCGATTACACTCTTAGCTTCATTATTGGCCAAGGCAACAACTTCAACCCACTTGGAGACATAGTCCACCGCCACAAGAATATATTTCATCCCACAAGAGCTAACGAACGGCCCCATAAAATCAATCCCCTATACGTCAAAGATTTCAACCTCTAAAACAAAGGTCATTGGCATTTCGTGTCTCTTGGAGATGGAACCTTGGCGTTGGCATTGATCACAAGATTTTACCATTTCGTGTGCATCATGATAGAGAGTCGGCCAATAATATCCACATTCAAGCACTTTTGCAGCTGTCCGGTTCCCTCCATGATGGCCTCCCACTGGGGAGTCATGACATGCCTTTAGGATCGGCATTACTTCTTCTTCCGGGACACACCTTCTAATAATGTTGTCCGCGCAGATGCGGAACAGGAATGGTTCCTCCCAATAGTATTGACGACAATCCCTCAGAAATATCTTCCTTTGATAACTTTCCAAGCCCTTTGGAATAAAATCACTCACCAAATAGTTTGCAATGTCGACATACCAGGGTGCCGATGAAGAAGTTAATGCCAAAATATGCTCATCAGGGAAAACATCATCAATGTCCAAGTCATCTTTCGGGCGCCCATTTTCTTCAATGTGAGAGAGGTGGTCCGCAAATTGATTCTCAGTGCCTTTTCGATCCTTGACTTCGAAATCAAATTCTTGCAATAGAAGAACCCACCGGAATAATCTCGGCTTGACATCTTCTTCGCCATCAGATAGCAAAGCGCCGCATGATCCGTAAACACAATCACCTTGGATCCCAAAAGATAATCTCGAAACTTCTCAAAAGCATAGACGATAGCAAGAAGCTCTTGCTCCGTCACTGTGTAGTTCATTTGGGCTCCATTGAGAGTTTTGCTTGCATAGTAGATGGGATGGAGAATTTTGTTGTGCCTTTGTCCCAGAACCGCACCAATAGCCACACCACTGGCGTCACACATAAGCTCAAAAGGCTGAGACCAATCCGATGTGACAATAATAGGGGCCATGGTGAGCTTTGCTTTAAGCTCCTCAAATGATTTGAGACATTCATCATTGAACACGAACTTGGCGTCTTTTTCATGGAGTTTGCACATGGGATTTGCAATTTTTGAAAAATCCTTGATAAAACGCCGGTAGAAACCTGCATGCCCAAGAAAACTTCGGATGCCTTTAACCGAAATTGGAGGTGGAAGTTTGGAGATGATTTCTATCTTTGCCCTGTCGACCTCAATGCCCTTCTTTGAAATTTTGTGCCCCAATATGATTCCTTCATCAACCATGAAGTGACATTTTTCCCAGTTGAGCACAAGATTGGTTTCCTCACACCTCTTTAGAACTTGTTGGGGGTTGTCAAGGTAATGCTCAAATGAATCCCCCACCACAGAAAAATCGTCCATAAAGACTTCCAAGAAGTCCTCCACCATATCAGAGAAGATAGACATCATACAACACTGAAATGTGGCCGGGGCATTGCATAACCCGAATGGCATTCTGCTAAAAGCAAAAGTGCCGTACGGACAGGTGAAGGTTGTTTTCTCTTGGTCTTCCAAGGCGATGTTGATTTGG
>MDKH01109829.1:0-12951 GCA_005239495.1 Nicotiana undulata
TTAGAGACTAAGTGTCTCAATCCACTCTATTTTCACTCCGAACCCGAACCGACCAACCCCAACCCTTTGTGAACAGTCTAACCGAGCTACTACAAGACAGAAATAAAGGAATAGATGCGTATACTGCGTAACGATGGACCGGGTCGTTACAGTCGTAGTCCCACCTTTGTTATTGTTTCAATTCTGTTGAGTCTGATTACCATGAGCAGGTGGTGTTGTCAAACTTGTAGCTGCATTGTTAGCCGGAACTATAGCGCTACTATCCTGACCTTGATGAATCTTTGAATAATTCACCTTCATATGATCTGGATTTCCGCAATGATAACATGGACGAATCCCATACAAGCACTGCCCCAAGTAGGGTTTTCCACACTTCTCATATGTGATCCTTTTTTGAAAATGCCGAATGTTGCTATTCTGACAATAGGGAGATATATTACCTTGACTCTAGCGATTATGGCCACAAAAGTTCAGTCGAGGCCTCACAAAAGAAGAACTCAACATTGCACATTGGATTGAGCTGGTGCATAATTAACCTCATTGGATTAGTTCTGCTAGAAACCCCCAAATTTACGACTAACGTTGTTAATGAATCGAGCCTTCTTATGTTCTCTTTACCTTTTCTATCTCTTCCTCTCCTCCAAGTGTTTTGCAACAACAACAATAGAAGTGAAGGTGCAACCTAGAGCAAGCAATGCAAAATAAGTTTCTCCATGAATATGGTCACCTAAGCTTGCAATAAACCTCCGGACTCCGTCTCTTTCAACGCAGCTAACAACAGTTTCATACTTTGATAACTGCATGAACTCTATGTAATACTCTTTCACACTCATCTAACCTGTCTCGATTCTTCAAACTGAACTAACTTTGCATCCTAGTCAGCCTGAGGTGCAAAATGTTCCATAAAGGCATCCTCAAATTCTTTCCATGTGGCAAGAAAAGCATTTTCACCTCAGTCTGCTTGCCATGTGTTAAACCACACATCAACAACACCTTTCAACCTGTAGGAAGCCAAACCAACCGCTTCAGCACCTATGTATTTCATAGCCCGAAAAGCCTTCTTTGCATCTTGAATAAACTATCGAGCATTATTATCTACTCTGGTTCTCTAGAACTCACCAACCCCTAACTTGATAAACTTGGAAACCTTAGATTACTCATACCCTAATCATTTGCAGCTCGTTGCACATTAGCCTGATTTCCTTAAGCCAGAAGATTGGCCAGTAGTTGGATTAAATCCCTGGTACTACAAAACATTTCCCATATATCTGGAGGCAACAGAACCTGAGCAGCTTGAACATGCGGTTGTTGAGGCGCTTGAGCATTTGCAACATTGTTTTCAGAAAACCAGCAACTCTAAAACATGAAGACATGGCTTGTAGCCCATCCAAAACAGACTCGAGGCCCCCAGGACCCTGTCCGAACATACCAGCAAGTTCCCTAATATAACGCGGACCTGCTCGAGGCCTCAAATTATATCAAATAACATGAAAACTACGAATCGCACCTCAATTCAAGTCTATTGAACTAATGAACTTTCAACTTCAACAACTTGTGACGAATCATATCAAATCAACCCGGAATGACCTCAAATTTTGCATGCAAGTCCCAAATGACACATCTGAGCTATACCAATCCCAAAATCGCAATCCGAACCCGATATCAAAAAAGTCAACTCCCAGTCAAACCTCTCAGCCTTCCAAACCTTCAACTTTCCAGCATTCGCCAAAATGCATCAAATCAACCTACGGACCTCCAAGTCCAAATCCGGACATATGCCTAAATATAAAATCACCATACGAAGCTATTGGAATCATCAAAATACCATTCCGGGGTCAGCTACACCTGGTCAAATCTTGACACTTAAGTTTCTAAAATAAGAACCACTCTTCCAAATCGATCCCAAATTGTCTGAAACCGAATCCGTCTACACACGCAAGTCGTAATACAAAACACAAAGATACTCGAGACCTTAAGCCACCGAACGGGACGTTAATCATCAAAATGATCGGTCGGGTAGTTACATTCTCCTCCTCTTAAACACACGTTTATCCTCGAACGTGCCAAGAACTGTTCGGTAGCCACGAAATCACTGAATGATCTCACCATACATATACTCGTGGGTGATCCCACGTCACCCCAATCCACATACACCTGAAACACCATCTCAACTAAAGATTATTCCTTCCACTCACAACGATAAGATTTAGAACCAAAATTTTCACCACTCGATAATTTTCCAAAGAACATGATTCCCACATAAACACATTGTATCAACCTCAACCAGCTGCCACGGCTCATACATACACCCACAAGTTATGACCACCAAATGTAATACATCGCCCATATGGCCATAACAACATCTCTGACCATAATAGCTGCCCATAATCAAGTCCAGCATCGGCAAATAACCTAATATCAACTAAAACCTTGTCCTAAACCTTCACAACACTGACAACGATGCATGAATCATGAAGATCTCATAACCACTCACCCACATCAACAAGTCACACCCAACGCCACCTGGGCACATACCTCGCAAGTTAAATCTAATAAGCACAATGCAAATATGACAGAATATGGGGAAAAAACTCATGAGAGAACTATCAAACAAGTTCGATAGCACAACTCCCTATCATACCATACTACGAACCCATTCCACAAGGGAGAATCAAAACATATGAACTAATCACAAGGATCTCATCCTAATATAAATCCACCTCGACACGTAACCTGATTCAAACATATCAAACCATACAAAAATGTGAGGATCCTATTATCAGCTCTAAATCACAAGTAGAATACACATCACACCAACTGAAATCTTCCACTAACTCAATTTTTCGAAAAAAAATCACAACATGTAATGGACATCCCATACCGGTAGAGCACCATCACAAATCGTAACCAACCATCCAAAAATAACATCTAAACCAACTGTAATGAGTAATGAAAAGTTCATTCTAGTCGCATACCTCTCAATGTAAGGCCCCATAAACTTTCACCTAGACATGCGACCGCATAATCGTTTCGTGGGCCGCACATTCGTCGTAGAACCAGCATGGGAGAACTTTGTAGAGAGGTTCTGTGGTCCATTATTGTCATGCCCTAACCTCAGGGAGTGTTGGCTGGCGCTCAATCGAGATAACCCGCCCGAGCAAGCCTATACAATACCTCCTACTTGAATTCACTCATGAATAAGAAGAAGATCTATTTCATTAGTTAGAAAATGAGGAGGATCATGTGAACCACATCAATTCATTATCATTAATTACATCATTTTAAGTTTCAAAACACATACACTTTCATAGTTTGAGGTGGTACTAGTGGTACAAATACAACATTACTAGTTTGACCTTCCCAACGCCAACATACTACCCACACTATGTATAGAGCCTCTCATATATACGAAGGAGTAAAATGATAGTGTCGGCAATAAGGCCCTAGCTATACCTCAAAACTAAATGTATAAGGACCAAAAGATATACGACCTCGAAATGAAGTGGGGCTCACCAAGTCAACTGGGAAGAGGTGCACCACTATCACTGATCAAAGTCGCTTGTTGTGAAACCATCTGCATCCATTAAAGATGCAGTGTCCCCGGCAAAAAGGGGCGTTAGTACATGTCAAATAGTACTAGTATGAAAATCAAACACCCCCTTCAAGGATTGAAAGTGCAACATGAATGTGACGAATCATGGAAGCGATAAAAGAGCATAAATAGCCATTAAAACCATAGGAAATTAATTTAAAACTTTCAATAACATTTATAAATTTCAAATTGGTAATCCTCTATATGACCTCCACCACTATGACACAATCTCTACATAAAACGACCTTGTCACCCCACCCCAATGTGTTCCGGTGGAGGTGTATTCACAATCATAATCTCAACACAAATCGGCCTCGCAGCCTCAACCAAATGTGTACGGGTGGAGGTGTATTCACGGTGCCAAAATCTCTGCACAAAGTGGTCCCTCCGCCTCACCCTAATTATCGGGTGGAGGTGTATTCACAATCAAAATCTCTACACAAAGCGACCCTGCTGCCTCACCCCAATGTGTGAGGGTCGAGGTGTATTCACAATGCCACAATATCTACACAAAGCTGCCTCGCCACCTTACCCCAATGTATGCGCGTGGAGGTGTATTCACAATCACAATCTCTACACAAAGAGGCCCCGCCGCCTCATCCCAATGTGCGGGTAGAGGTGTATTCATTATCACAATCTCTACACAAAACGGGTCTGCCACCTCACCCCAATGTGTGAGGGTGGACGTATATTCACAATCACAATCTCTACACAAAGCGGCCCCGCCACGTCACCCCAATGTATGCGGGTGGAGGTGTATTCACAATGCCACACTACAGATTCCAAAAATGATAATAGTTTGTATAAAAGATTTCTTTTCAAATCCGCTGTTTGGCACCTTTGGATTTAACGAATATAAGTTCATAAGATTTCATCATATGAATAATAATAATTTGATCATTTTGATTTCATACAACATTTTCTTCCCAAAAGGGATATAACATAATGAAGTCAAAATGGAAAGTCATTAACATATGAGGATTTGGACACGTTATGAAATTTGAGAATCAATTTACTAACTTGAATATCCAACTTCAATAGTGTTTCAAGTTCGAACTACACACGATGGAGTTTTGTAAAACTTTGGGAATTATGATACTAGAAGAATAATTTAGCCTTCATACCTCGAAAGTGCCTTCCGTGGTGTAACAACAATGTACCAACACTCCTAACGATGCCAATATATAGAATAGGGTAGATTACAAGCATGATTAGATGAATTCGTATGGCAAGAGCTGCTACAATGACAACCCATCCTTTCGTCAACCAATTCAACTACAAAACCACCTAAGGTTGTCCAACAATTTCCCCACAACCCTATTATCCCATGCATGTGATATGTCTACGCTACCCATAACCAACCCAAAATTCGAAATTGGAGAATTGGGGAAGAAATACTTACCTTTTCGAAACCCTAGAAAGTTCCTTTTGATGAAATTCCAAGGCTTGATCCAAGTTGAGTAGTGAAATCCTTGAATCCTCCCCTTTCTCTCTCTAGAATAGCTCTCTCCTCTCTCTAAAATATCAAATAACCCCAAAAAATGACCTCTATGGCTAAATAAACTGAAATGGGGTCGGGTTATAAAATTAGAAAAATAAAGCCCCGATGCCGATCTTTGATCGCATATATGACCGAATAATACTTATGCGGTCCGCAAAATGGATCACATAATGTTCCTCCAGAAATAGGCTCTTTTATACAGGTATGTTACAGGTCTGCGGTCCGTAGACCAATTTTGCGGTCGCATAATGGATCGTAGAACCTCCTTCCAAAAGTCCTCATATTGGTTCTGCGATGGATGTGTGGCTCACGAAATGACTATGCGATCTCATAATTGACCGTAAAATAACTTCCAAAATTTGCCCATTTTTCTACTTCACTTTGTGGCGTATCTATGGTCTGAAGATCAGTTCTGTGGTCGCATAATGGACCGTAGAAACGCCCTGTTCTGTAATAATTTTTCTTCAACTACCCAATGCGCAGTTCAACCCGAAGAATTTTTACAACCTTCTAATACATTACTCTACCTCGGCGCCACAAAACCCTGAGTTTTGGGTGAAATTCTTACGGAGCCTTACATCCTCCCTCACTTAGGATCATTTGTCCTCGAATGAGAGTCAAAATCCACCATAGCATCTAATGAACTCAACTGTGACTTCACACACCAGCAGTTCCAACTTGTTGACTTTCTAAATTTCCATAAATTTTGGCAAAGCCTCCCCTATAATTGGGCATATCCACCTGTCAGAGAATCCCAAAACAAGACCTAACAACATAACCACAACACAACGATGTAAAACAATCATGGAAACAACACCGACCACGATGCCATAAATATTACATTACCAAGAAGGAGCATCCTTAACATAAGTTGTACAGGTGAAACGTAATTTGCAGAAAATTAGTTTTTAACATTTTCATGGACACAACTACTTAGCTAATCAAACAATGAGGATGCTTCTTCTTCATCTCTTCCTCGGCTTCTCAGGTGGCCTCTTCTACCTGCTTGTTCCGCCACAACACTTTCACGGAGGAAATTTCTTTGTTTCTCAACTTACGGACTTGCCTATCAAGAATTGGAACTGGAATTTATTCATAATTCAATTCCTCGTTAACCTCAATAGTCTCAACCGGAACAATAAGCGATAGATCTCCAACTACCTTCTTCAATATGGATACGTGAAACACCAGGTGCATTAAAGACATCTCTGGAGGTAGTTTTAGCCTTTAAGCCACCTGACCAATCCTCTGAATGATCTTGTACGGTCCAACATACTTCGCACTTAATTTCCCTTTCTTACCAAAGTGCATTATACCCTTCATGGGGGAAACCTTCAAGAATATCCAGTCATCTTCTTTGAACTCCAAATCCCTACGATGAACATCCGAGTAGGACTTTTGACGACTCTAAGCAGTTTTAAACTGATCCTTAATGGTCTTAACCTTCTCCATAGCCAGATGCACGAGGTATAGCCCTATAAATTCTGCTTCCCCAATCTTGAACCACCCAATGGGAGATCTACACATCCTATCATATAAAGCCTTGAACCACGCCATATGAATGCTAGAATGATAATTGTTGTTGTAGGAGAATTCTATGAGTGGAAAATGATCATCCCATCTACCTTTGAAGTCAAGAACACAAGCGATCAACATATCCTCAAGCGTCTAAATAGTATGAGCTGTTTGTCGGTCGGTCTGTGGGTGGAAGGTTGTACTAAGATTCACCTGAGTACCCAAACCTTGCTTAAATATCTTCCTAAAGTTAGTTGTAAACTATTCCCCCTAATCAGAAATGATAGAAACTAGAGTGCCATGCAACCTGACTATTCCTTTGATATACAATTGAGCATATTATTTCGTTGTGTCAGTAGCCTTAACGGTTAAGAGGTGTGATGATTTCATGAGTCGATCCACAATCACCCAAATCGAGTCAAACTTGAAAGGGGTGAGAGGTAGTCCTACCATAAAGTCCATAGTGATCATCTCCCATTTCCACATCGAAATTTCTATGTTCCGTGCCAACCACTGGGCCTTTGGTGTTCGGACTTCACTTGTTCACAATTTGGACATATTGCCACAAAGTCTGCTACATTCCTCTTCATATCATTCCACCAGTAGACTTCCTTAAGGTCATGATACATCTTTGTAGAGCCTGGGTGCACGATTACCTAGAAGTGTGAGCCTCGGTCATGATTCTTTCCCGGAGACCATCTATATTTGGAACACATAGTTGCCCTTCTTACCTTAGTGTACCATCATCCATGCTAAGAGAAAAATCCATGGTCTTATGTTTATGAATTCCTTCCTTTAACTGTACCAACAATAGATCGTCGTACTTCTTCTCCTTGACTTCCACAACAAGCGATGATTCAACCCTATTTTGCACAATCACCCTTACTTCACTAGAGTCCGCAAGACGAACTCCCAAACTAGCCAACCAATGAACCTCCTTGGCCAACGTCCTTTGATATGCATCCAAGTGAGCCAAACTGCCCATAGATTTCCGGTTAAGAGAATGCGCCACAACATTAGCCTTCCGAGATGATATATCATAGGGATGACGTAATCCTTGAGTAACTCAAGCCATCTTCTCTGCCTCATATTCAATTCATTCTGCTTGAACATATATTGAAGGATCTTATGGTCCGTGAATATATCAACATGGACCCCATACAAATAATGACACAAAATCTTTAATGCAAAAACCACCATCGCGAGCTCTAAGTCCTGTGTTGGATAGTTCTTCTCATGATTCTTGAGTTGCCTAAAAGCATAAGCGATCACCTTGTCATTGTGAATCAACACACACCCTAGTTTGATTCTTGAGGCCTCACAATATACCACAAACCTATATGTACCCTTAGGTAGGGTCAACACCGGTTCTGTAGTCAATCTTGATTTCAACTCCTGGAAGCTCCTTTCACAAGAATCTGACCATTGGAAATTAACCGCATATTACATCAATTTTGTCAATGGAGAGGTGGGGTAAAAAACCCCTCCACAAATTTCCTTTAATATCCAGCTAAGCCCAAGAAACTGCGACTCTCTGTTGGGGTTTTAGGTCTAGGCCAATTCTTCATCGCTGCAATCTTCTGAGGGTCAAGCTTAATTCCTTTTATAGAGACAAAATGACCTAAGAATGTGACATATTCAAGCCAAAATTCACATTTCAAAAACTTCGCATACAACTGGTGTTGATACAGGGTCTGCAGAACTACACTGAGATGATCGGCTTGATCCTCTTGACTTCTTGAATATACCAGAATATCATCAATGAACACTGTCACAAAAGAGTCGAGGAATGGCTTGAAAACTCGGTTCAATAGATCTATGAAAGTTGTCGGGGCATTGGTTAGCCCAAAAGACATCACCAGAAATTCAAAGTGCCCATGCCGGACTCTGAAAGTTGTTTACGGAATATCATGCTCCCTGATCTTCAATTGGTGATACGCTGATCTTAAATAAATTTTTGAGAAGTACTTGGCACCCTACAATTTTTCAAACAAGTCATATATCCTTGGAAGTGTGTACTTATTCTTAATCGTGACCTTTTTGAGTTGTCGATAGTCAATCCACATTCTCAATGACCCATCTTTCTTCCTTACAAAGAAAACCGGTGCGCCTCAAGGCGCTGTTGATAGCCAATTTTTCCTCAAATTATTTTAAACTTGCATATAAGCTTTCAAAATTACTCTTTGTAATAATGAGTATTTTTCCCTATTTTTCCATATCTTATTAAATTATTATTTTTGCTTATTTTAGTATTACATTTTCAAATAATTCATAAACTATGCTATAAATAATTTCAAAAATGGTTCCAGCTCAGTATATCATTTATAATCATTTTCTAGCTGTTAAAATTCAACTATTTCACAAATTGACCAATTAGGTATCATCTAATTTTAATTACAGTGATTTTGCAATTATAGCCCAATTGCATACTTTATGTTGTTGTAATTCGAAAATTATTTATTTTTTATATTTAAAATTATTTAATTACTATAATTTCATCTATTTTAACTCAATTTCATTTTTGCACAATTAATGGCAGCTTATTTAATTGTTTATCTATTTTTTGGGGGTATTTAATATCTAGCCATTTTTATTTTAAAATCTAGCCTTAATTAAATACCCAACCCAAACCCAATTTCATACCCAAACCCAAACCCCATTATACCCGGCCCAGTCCCCATTCAATCTGAGCCGTTGATCAAACGAGATCAACGGCCCAAATTATTGATTACCTTAATTAACCTACCCAAAAACCCCTCCCCGTCTCTCATTTTCCCATCTCACTCTCTCTCTCTTCTCGACTCTTCTGCTCTCTCATCTCTCTAGAGCCTTCTGGGATCTTCATCTCCTCCGATGGTCTTCATCTCCGGCCACGCCCAGGCTCATCCCTTCACCCACCGGTCACCATGAAGTCGTCTCTCCGGTTACATCATCTCTGAGACCCTGTGAAGCTTCCACCATGCCAGAACGGCCATGGAGGCTCCTGCATGGACGTTTCCGGCCATCTACGGCGAGGTTCAACTGGGTGGTGTTCTGGCTATCACCACCTCTGAGTATTACGACAGGTTTTTTTTTTCTTCGATTATCTATGAGTTCTATCTCTGAAACCATAATACCCGACCTTTCAATTTCTTTTAAGATCTGCTACAGACCTATGTTTACCTCGATGATTTTCACTTATTGTTTCTTAAAATCTGGTATTCTTCAAACGATTTTTGTTTTTTTAATAACTAGGGTTCTTAGAACCTCTTCTTTTTAATGGTTTAAATTCCGGTTTTTGTCAGTATTATCTTATCATTCTTCTTATGATTGCCTGTTTATTCGAGGTTTTTACTTTGTGGTTTGATGTTTTGCTAAAACCCCAAATCTATAGTCGTAACCCTAGCTCTAACTTGGTTTCGATGTATATGTTTACTTGCTTCATTTGTTTTTGTGCTCTCATGGGTATGCTTCGATTGATTTTTGATTTTGCCGTTATACTAGGGTTCCAATTCGATTCTGCCTGCTTTATACTGTGCTTATATGCTCGTTCATGGAATGCGTATCAGTGTTGTTAATGTTAGCATCCCTAATTTCTTGTGATTGATTTCCTATGATTAATTCCTCGTGATATTCTTTACATTGCTGATTAATTCTCTTGCTTATTTTACAATTGATTGTTTCGTTTGGCTATTACCATTAATTAAACCATCATGTACCTGCCCCCAATCCCCTACTATATGCTTGTTATTCTTTCCTTATTTATCTGTCTTGATCGTGTGAAGTGGCTCCTAATTAAAGGGGTCTTTTGATCCTTACTCTTTATTAAGTTATTAGTACCAAATTACAGGGATCTTTTCCTTATTTGTCTTGTATTGAATATTCCTGCCTATATGCTGTTGATTCTCGATATCTTTGCAAATAAAAACTTGCCTTATTTCTTGACTAATTGATTTCAAAGTCCTTCAATTACTACTGAACTCGATTCTTACCTTGTTTCACTACTGCTTTTCAAAACTATAAATACTCTTGTTTTTTTCATTAAAAGGGGAGGTCGAACATTGCTCAATTCTCTCTATACTACTCTCTTGTGTTCTGCTTCTCTTGGCTCTCTCTCTTGTCTCTATTGTTACTCGTTGCTGCTTACTATTAGCCGGCTGCTAAGCCATGGCTAATACTGTGCTATTCACTACCCTCTGCTGCTGCTCTTTACTTGCATCACTGGTATGTCCTAGTTAATATTACTGTACTCTAAACAACATGCTTCAATTTTGTTTAAGGTTCTTACTGTTTCTTTTGTGCTTCGATTTGTGGTTCTATTGCTTGCCATGTCACTAGCATGTCTAATCTATATGATCTCTCTTCTTCTTCTAGCTTAACACTAATTCCTGCTCTATTCCGTGTGGTTCATTAGGGCCTATGGGATCACTTGACTGTGCGACTACCCCCCATTTTGTTTGCCTGTGTAATGTCACTTGTATGTTCTCTTTAGTAACTGTCTAATGCTTGTACCCTTACCTGTAACATGTGATTTGTTCTGAGTACATTACTACTAGCACTATTTTTCCCCCAACCCCTTTCCTTGCTTGTGATCTAACTAGTTGTTGTTGCCTCCTTTATTCAAAACCAATCTCATGTTATCCCCTAATCCATGTGGTGAACCTGTAATTTTTAAACTGATTATACAATGCCCTATTGCTTATCCCCTGAATCTTTTTTCCTGTTTGTGTTTGTTTGCTTGGAACTCCACTGAGTTGTGATTAGTTTTGTTACTCCATATTTCAAAATTATTTCTTCTATTAGTCTATAAGTGATTTCCAAATTCCCTTTCTTAATCTCTTTTAAGCACTTCACCAATTCCTAGACCTTTAGGTTCCACCCCCTTCACTAAGGCCTTTGGGAGCTTTGTCGCACCCAGGTAGATGCAAGGCTGTGAAATTGAAAGGGGTGAGTCTGGAAGATTGGGCCTGATTGAAGGCTCCCTATAGAATAACTTCTTATTTTCCTTTTCATTATTGTAATTCATTTATTATGGTCTGTATAAATTTGTAAACGAATGATTAGGGCTGGATAGTGAATATGGGGGGGTTATGCATGCCTAGCTTAGGTAATGGGTAGAAAACATGCCTATAGGACCTTATTCGCTTATTTGTGCATTAGATAACATGCATAGAACATGTATTTTACATGTTAGAAATCCTGTTTTAGGACTTTCACCTTCAGCATGTTATTATACTCAGTTCATGATCCTGATCAGTTAATAAACAAGCAACATCAACTGTCATGAAGTCATTGTTGCATTTTCATCTTAGAAACCATGTTTTTAAGGACTTATATGTGCATTAGATATCATGTTGCTTAGGAATTGCAATATGTCTAACTAGCCTGCTTAATCTAATAAACCCGTAAAATAGGGTTAATTTGTTTGAAACACTTTCTGCAAGTATATCCCTTAAAATCAGACTTAAATATGCATGTTCACCCTTTGATATAATTAGGCAATATAGGCGACGCCTAGGCAAACTTTAGGCCTAATGCGCATTGAAATCAACTAATTAGGTTTTAAATAGATCAGTCCCTTTAAAACCCATCTTTTGTTCATGAGGCTTGCCTTCTTATTTTACCCCGTTGGAGTCATTTTGTTCTAGCTCTATTTTTAAAAGAGTCTTGAACTGTGTGTTTGTTCTCTTAGGGCTCACTGATTTTTTGTACTATTATATCTAAACTACTGGATTTTCAAAATGCCTAATTCTGTTCAAAATCGTGCCATTTCGACTCCTTATTTGTATGCCCCTTTCAAGTCACTATGTTTTGATACCATCTTACTACTCATTTGCTACAATTCTGTGAAAACTAACAGCTACTACTCTATGTTGAGCCACTGTATTTATTTATCCTTTAAAATCATTTCAAACTCATGCTTTAATCTATGTTCACTGAAGGCTTTTAATCGTTGCCTATTTCTAAGTTTACATCTACCTTTAACAACTGTATTCTCGTCACTTATCACTATTTCATTTTAAAATGGACTCTAATGATTTTCTGCTATGTTTTCTCGAAGCCTTTATATCACTTTACTTCCAAGTTTTACCATTCCCCCTGAACTGCGATACTTTCTGCAAATCAGCTATTTTGAACCATTCAATCTCAATTAAATCCTCTGCCTTCAATAAGTGTTTTCCAAATCAGATTCTTCTGGATTTACTGTTGTGATAACACAAAAGGTCATCCTGAGTAATTCCTGTTAAATCTGTGTTCCGAGGCCTCGAAAGCCTCCGTTAATCTCACCTCGATATGCGTTCGCAGCCCGGGCAGGTAGCCGGGAAACTTCCATGTGAAAATTTGATAAAAATGGGATTTTTGA
>MDKH01134752.1:0-62763 GCA_005239495.1 Nicotiana undulata
TTACAATGGGGAAAGGTTCTTTGAGAAGCTCTCTAAAATCTTGAAGAGGAAGATGAAAATGGTAGAAAGGCTAAGTCCCGTATTAAATAACACTGCCCAGTGATTTCTTCACTGCGGTCGCGACAAGAGGACTGCGATCGCGAAGGCCAACTGGCCAGACCTCTGCGATCGCAGTAGAGGTCCTGCGATCGCGAAGAATAACTGGCAAGACCTCTGTGATCGCGGCAGGGGTCCCGCGATCGCGAAGAACAAACTCACCCGGCCCAAACGCGACTCAATGCGATCGCAAGAAACGGGCTGCGATCGCGAAGGTGTGGAACCCAGACCTCTGCGATCGCGAAGGGGAGGCTGCGATCGCAGTGAATAATCACTAGCCAAGCAAAATCTTTCTCCGCGATCGCAACCCACCTTCTGCGATCGCAGAGAAGGAAACCAGATAGCAGATTTTCTAGTTTTTCCAACTTAGCTCCCGGGGATCTAAAACACCCCGGAGCCCCTCGGGACCCCGTCCAAAAGCACTGGAAAGTTTGTATTCACGATACGGACTCGCTCGAACTTCCGGAACATGAAAAGCAACAACGAAACTCGAAATCAAACCCCAAAACAAAATTAATCAAACTTAAGAACTTTGAAATTCTAGAATTCGCTTCAATGCGCCGAACCGGCCTAAACTGCTCGGAATGACTTCAAATTTTGCAGATAAGTTATAAATGACACGACGGAACTATTCCCGGTCTCGGAATTTCATTCGGACCTCGGGAACATAACATCACTCTCCAAGCCAAATTTCAAATTCTTCAAAAACCTCAAACCTTCATTAACTCCATTTTTCCTCATTTTGATCCGAAACCAATCAATTCAAGTCCGTTTTACACCAAATTTCACAGATAGGACACATAACATATACTAAACCTGTTCCGAGCTCCGGAACCGTAATACGGGCCCGCTAACAAGGTTTTCACATAATTATTCACTTTCAAATTCCTTTATTATTTTCTGAAAATAATTTTCTTTAAAAATTCATTACTTAGGCTTGGGACCTCGGAATTCAATTCCGGGCATACACCCAGGTCCCATATTTTCCTACGGACCCTCCAGGACCGTCACATCACGGGTCCGTTTACCAAAAATGTTGACCAAAGTCAACTTTATTCAATTATTCAATTCAAAAAATCTATTTTTATAACATTTTCACACAGAAGCTTCCCAGCTACCTGCCTGGGCTGCGCATGCATATCGAGGTGAGACTAACGGAGGCTTTCGGGGCCTCGAAACACAGATTTAGCTAGAATTACTCAGGATGACCTTTTGGGTCATCACAAAAACTAGGCATATTCCAACTATGCGTGGGTTCATAACTTGTAAAATTCATATCCGACCGGTATCCCCTGTGGATATTAGAGCGTTAATACAAATTCAATACAACAAAAATGTACTCGTAATACAAAGGAAAACTAAAGTTTACCACTCGTCTTGTGAATTATGTAAATCATGAGAGAAATTATTTCCTCGTTGCTCATTCGCTGGCGGTGATAAGTTTAAATCAAGGAAAACTCTTTCATCCAGAACCTTTTCGGCAAAAACTGCTCCAGAATAACCACCCGATGACTGGGGGTTATCCCTACTACGCGCAACCTCATTGTTGGGAACGTCTTCGACCTTGACGTACATAACCAACATTTTGATTACAAGAAATTCCTGGTATTCATCCGGAGTCCTCAGAAAATCCCTCAAAGTTTCATCATCGTCAATGTTAAACTCCGAGTAAAAAGCAACCCCTTGCGTAGTGACGAAATACGGATATCTTCCGCTTACTTTAAGTTTCACTGAACGTTTCCTCAGACTCATTTTTTTGCATAACAAAGATACCAATTTATCGTACTCTATTGTAAGTGGCAATTTAACATGACACTGTGGAGATAAATTGTACCTCACAGAGTTATTCTCCATCACAACCTCACCCCCCCCCCCCCCCCCCCAATATAATGAAACCCTTATTATACTCTCTTCAGACATTATGAAAAAATGCTTGAGAATTTAACAAGAAGAAAAGTCTGAACGGGAGTTAGAATATTTTTTGAATGGATTTTCGTAAAATCCTAACCCCTTTATATAAGAAAACGGCTAGCCCGAGGGGCTGAAATTATTGATGTATAGCGCTCTTTTAATATGCGTTATACCCTTTTAATTATTGTTATGTCAGTTAACTTATTAGTGGGCCCAGAAACAGGTATAGCGCTATTTGTTTTATGCATTATACCTTCCAGTGAAATCCTGTTAGCATAGCGCGGAAAAAGCATGTGCCATATATGTATAATGCGTTAATAAACCGCGCTATACCTTGTATTGGTAAAAAAGGGTTTCACACGTATGATGATCCTTGATGACTCATCCGGCTACGTGGACCAAGTAAAACATGACAGCTGGATATGATTCTATAAAGAGGTACGGAACAAAGAGGCACAGATCAATAAACCTACGTGGTAATCAGCTACGGGAAACTCAACTTGATTGAGACAAGGAAGAGACACGGCCAGAATGAATCCAGACAGAGCTACGAGCAGATTTAGAGATCCTCAATTAATGACTCACGCATTACACAACCTTCACGCAACAGTTACCGTTACTCTTTGTAATATCCCATTAATGTAATAATTAGTCATTAATGAGCGATCATTGTAAGAGGACGTTATATTAAGAAATTCCCTATATAAGGGAAGAGAATATAACTTGTAAAGATCATCTGAACCACGAATACAATACATTTTACTTTTCTGCGCATCATATCATTGTCCATTTACTTATTCCTTTTTTACTTATCATTATTTCCTTGATTATCAGAAACTCGTTATCCTAAAAATAGCTTTAGTCAAAGGATCTAATTCTTTGGTTAAACAAATTGGTTCCATTACCGATAATCTGATAATCTTGGTTTTCTTTTCAAGCGATATCCTCTGAACTATGCCAAACTCCAACGACAACAACCAGCAAAGGACTGGAACCCCAGTTCCATCACCTATAGGAACCCCATGTGGTTCAAGGGAACAATCCCCAGATAGATCCAATAACAACGATAATAATAATGATCAGACGAACAAGATCAGGTTAGGCAAATGATTGCAGAGTATGTGAGCCAAGCTTTGCAGGAATTTGCAAGGGGATTACGAGCGGCATCACCTGCATCACTGACACCACCCCCCAATAATACCATCACCGTGGAAAATCCTCAGTCTGGGTTGGAAAACTCAGGAAGGGGAGATACTCCTAATGAATCTCTCGAAACGAGACCAAGTATGTCTAATAGCTCTGAATTACAAACTTTATTACTAACCTTGCAAAAACAGGTGAAGGAACAAAACGATCGAATCGAACAAATTCCTGGAGTACCACCTGTTATCAAAAGCATTGACGTTGATAGATATTTTCAACAACCTTGGAAACCAAGCGCAGCACCCTTGCCTATTCCCAAGAAGTTCAAAATGTCTGATGTTCCTAAGTATGATGGGACAATTGACCCACGCGACCATGTGATTGTTTTTACCACCAGAGTTAAGAGCAACGACTTAACAAAACAAGAAATTGAGTCGGTCTTAGTCAAAAAGTTTGGAGAAACACTTACCAAAGGAGAACTAACTTGGTATTCTCTTCTCCCTGAAAAGTCTATTGATTCTTTTGCTGAGCTTGCAGATTCCTTCATAGAAGCACACTCCGGTGCGCAAAATGTGGAGAAAAGAATGGAGGACATATTTAAAATAAAACAAGGAGACACAGAACTACTCCGTGAATTTGTAGACAAGTTTCAACGAGAAAGAATGCTACTACCAAGGGTGCCTGATAATTGGGCATCCATGGCATTTGCAAGCAACTTAAATGTCAAAAGTTCAGAAGCCACGATAAGACTCAAGGAAAGCTTGAGAGAATTCCCATCTACGACATGGAATGATGTTTATAACAGGTACAATACCAAACTCTGAATAGAAGAAGATAATATTGCTCATTCGAGAAATAAAGATCATACCAGATCCAGACGTTCTGAAACAGATAGGAGATTAGGTAAAAACATGTATGATCCTTACATGGGACCCTCGGGACGTGAAAATCGTCCCAGGTTCGAAAACCCTAGGTCAGAATATAGACCATCGAACAGGGATGCAAACTCATCCTCATCTAGATCCAGAAAGGATCGAGATTAACGACACAGAGGTAATGCTCGAATTAGGGATCACACCTTCAATGTAAGTACCCCTGAACTAGTTGGCCCAAAGAAATGCGATCAAACCCAAATAAAAGGAATCCAGATTTCTGGTGTGAATTCCATAATGATCATGGACATAGGACTGCAAATTGCAGATTTTTACAAGGTGAAATAGAGCAATTATTGAAACAGGGTTACTTAACAGAATTGTTTAGTGATAAAGGTAAGCAGGCATATATGAAGAATAGGCAGGAGCCCCCAAAGCCCCCAAAGCCAAAAAGAACAGTCAACGTGATACATGGAGGTGAAGAAGTAAACGAAGTTGTTTGCAAAACAGCCACGAAATTCACAATTATGCACGGGAAACGGGTTCGAGAAAATCCAGACGCAGATAATATAACCTTTGATGATGCAGATTTCGGCGGACTAATGCTCCCTCACAACGATGCTCTGCTAATATCCTTACTCATTCATGACACTAATGTTAAAAGGGTGTTGATTGATCCAGGTAGTTCAGTCAATATCATTTTTCTGAGAGTCGTAGAAGAAATACTCTTGGGAAGCCAGGTGATCCCAAAGGCACGAGCCATATCAGGGTTTGATAACTCCACAGTGATAACCAAATGAGAAATCAAACTTAGCACTTATGCCGAGGGAGTAATTAAAAACACCAAATTCCATGTCATTGATACTGACATGGCTTATAACGTGATTATGGGAAGACCATGGATCCATGACATGAAAGCAGTGCCATCTACCTTACATCAGGTAGTAAAATTCCATTCTGAATGGGGGATTCAACAGATTAGAGGTGATCAGCAAACCTCGAGAAATATAAATTATGTGGTGCACTATAACAAAAAAGTGGAAACAGATGAATCAAAGGGTAAAGAAATCTCCCACACAGAAGTTGGCAACCAAACAGGTATGGAAACAACTATATTCCAAACAGGTGAGGAATAAGCTACTGTTCAAACAGGAAAGGAAGAAAATAATCACGAGAAGCTAAACCAAGTCAATACGGAGGATGCATCAAATAATACGTACGTAGATTCCAGATCGGACGACATTCAAGAACCGGAGGAAGATGATCACATCAAAACAACCACATAAGAGCTCGAAGCTGTTTCACTATTTGAACAAAGGCCCGAGCAGAAAGTGCACATAGGCACGAGGCTGAGCCCCGATCGAAGAGGTAAGTTAATTAATTATTTAAAGGCTAACGCAGACTGTTTTGCGTGGTCCCATTCAGATATGACAGGTATCCCACCAGAAGTGATGACTCATAAACTAAATGAAGATTCATCCTTCGTACCTGTTAAGCAGAAGAAAAGAAAGCAAGGACCCTTCAAGAACCAAGTGATTGACGAAGAGGTACAAAAACTCTTGAAAATTGGTTCGATACATGAGGTAACGTACCCTAACTGGCTAGCTAACACTGTGGAAGTACCTAAAAAGAATGGTAAATAGAGAGTATGTGTAGATTATACTGACTTAAATAAAGCATGCCCCAAAGATTCATTCCCACTACCGCACATAGATCAAATGATTGATGCCACCGTATGTCATGAATTGTTAAACCTTCTAGATGCGTATTCTGGTTATAATCAGATCAAAATGGATCCCTCAAATGAGGAAAAAACCTCCTTCATTACAAACAGGGGGACTTATTTTTGGCTTAAAAAATGCTGGAGCCACGTACCAAAGGCTAGTGACCAAGATTATCCAAGAACCTCTGGGGAAGATGATGGAAGTGTACATAGATGACATGCTGGTAAAATCAACACGAGCGGAAGAACATTTCCAGCACCTCTCTAAAAATGAAGTTGAATCCCGAAAAAGTGCTTTTGGCGTCGAATCAGGTAAATTTTTGGGTTTCCTTGTATCAAATAGAGGAATAGAGGTAAATCTTGCTCAGATTAAAGCTATAGAAGAAATACTTGATATACTAACAAACAAAAAATAAGTTCAAAGACTAACGTGAAGAATTGCAGCCTTGGGAAGATTTATTTCCAGGTTTTCCGAAAAAAGTTTTAAATTCTTTTCAGTTCTCAAAAAACAAAATCAGTTCGAATGGACTGAAGAATGTCAGCAGGCCCTCAAAGATCTGAAAGCTTATCTATCAAAACCCCCACTGCTATCAAAGCCAAAGGAAGGGGAGAGGCTGTACATCTACCTTGTTATCGCAGAAATCATTGTAAGTGCGGTATTGGTAAGGGAAGATAAAGGTAAAAAGTCTCATATTTATTATGTAAGCAAAACATTACTAGATGATGAAACAAGATACCCGCATCTAGAAAAGTTAGCCTTAGCTTTAATAATGGCATCTAGAAAATTACGACCATATTTTCAATGTCATCCAATCACCGTTGTGACTTCATATCCATTAAGAAATATACTGCATAAACAAGAACTATCGGGAAGATTGGCTAAGTGGGCCATATAGTTAAGTGAGCATGACATAATATATTAGCCTAGGACTGCAATAAAGTCTCAAATTTTAGTTGATTTTGTCGCTGATTTTAATAATAACATCGTCCCTGAAGTGGAAAAAAAGTTAGAACTCTTTAACGGCGTTAACCCAAGTCTGTGGACCCTATTTACGGATGGTTCTTCCAATGTAAAAGGTTCCCGTTTAGGCATAGTCTTAATATCACCCACGGGTGAAAAGACACGACAAGCTATCAAATATTATCCTATAACTAACAATGAAGCAGAGTATGCAGCTGTTATTGCAAGTCTAGAGCTGGCACGGGAACTCTCAATCGAGCAAATCACAATAAAAAGTGACTCCCAGCTGGTGGTAAATAAAATCCAGGGGACTTATATCGCTCGAGAGACTCGAATGCAACAATATCTAGAAAAGGCACGAAAACTCGTGAGACAATTCAAAACGTGGAAGGTAATACAAATACCTAGAGAGAAAAATGCAGAAGCAGATGCATTAGCTAACCTCACGCAGTCACGGAAATAACAAATGAAGACAATGCAATTGTCGTACATCTATTTCATTCAGCGATCGACCCTGACAAAAATTAGGTAACTTTTAACAACTTAACTTGGGATTGGAGAAACAAAATTTTAATTATTTTGCAGAATGGCACCGTACCTGAAGACAAAAAAGCAGCTCAAGCATTTCGCCGCAAAGCTACACGGTACTGCCTCATTCGCAACTCATTATACCTCAAGATGTTCGGAGGTTCCCTAGCGAAATGCCTCGGACCTAACCAAACGGAGTTCGTGATGAAAGAAGTTCACGAAGGACACTGTGGAAATCACGCAGGGGCGAGATCCTTGGTAAAACCTTAATTAGAGTTGGGTACTATTGGCCCAAGATGGAAGAAGAAGCTGAGAACTTCGTATCCAAATGAGACAGATGCCAAAGGTTTTCCAATAACATGCACCGACCAGCGGAATTATTGCACCCAATAATATCCCCATGGCCCTTCATGAAGTGGGGAATGGACATAGTAGGACCTCTTCCCGCAGCTAAAGGACAGGTACAATTTTTACTCGTGTTAACCGACTATTTTACGAAAATGGGTAGAGGCAGAAGCTTTCAAACAGGTGCGAGAAAAAGAAGTCAAATGCTTCCTATGGCGAAACATAATATGCCTCTTTGGAATACCGAAGGAGATCGTGTGTGATAATGGCCCACAATTCATATGCTCACAAATCATATAATTCTTCGAAATCTGGCAAATCAAACGGATTACTTCAACGCCATATCACCCCGTGGCTAATGGTCAAGTTGAATCAACGAATAAAGTCATCATCAACAATCTAAAGAAGCGGTTAGAAAAAGCCAAAGGGAATTGGCCTGATGAGTTACCAGCGGTACTATGGGCATACAGAACGACTTCAAAAATAGCAACGGGAGAAACTACGTTCGCACTTGTTTATGGCTCAGAATCCTTAATACCCGTAGAGATTGGCGAACCAAGCATAAGGTATACATCAGCCACAGAGGATGAAAACAACGATGAACTGAGCATTAATCTGGACTTACTCGAACAAAGAAGAGAAGTCGCATTGATACGAATGGAAGCTCAAAAACAAATCATAGAACATTATTACAACCGTAAAGCTCGCCTCAGATACTTCAAGATTGGGGACTTCGTTCTTAAAAAAGTCTTTCAATCAACAAAAGAAGAGGGTGCGGAAAGCTAAGTCCAAAATGGGAAGGACCTTACAGAGTCCGAGGCATAGCTGGGAAGGGAGCCTATGAGCTGGAAGCTATGGACATCAGAATCCTACCAACAAGCTGGAATGCCATCCATTTGAAGAAGTACTACTTCTAAGGAAAAGGAATACCCCCGCTCAGGTGTCACACGTTCAATTTTATCTTGAACGTTTAAAATTTTACTAACCTTTTTAGGTGATAGGAATAAAGCTAAACCATCACCAGATGATGATATTAGACCTGCAAAGACGCGAGGAAGTAACTGAATTCCCGGTCTAGGGTTACACTTCTGATGGATGTTTTAAAGGGTTAAGCAGTCATCATCTAAAAACTATATACCTTCGAGTCCCATATGTTTTTCCTTTTCTGGAAAAGGACGACAAGGAAGGAATAGTCAAGTGCTCGAGATTTCATTCTTCAAAGCTCAAACACTTGGGGGACTATACAGTATGGAAGGCTAAGACGAAGCAAAGAAGACTATCAAAAGTCAAAGCTCGAGCCTGAAAATCCATCTACCCAACAATTAAGTGATACGAGCAAAATCGAAAGAGCCAAAGACTCAAACACAAAGCCTAATCCAAAAAACTTTCGAACATGTTCAGGTTAAAAGGCAAAATGTTAGCTACGAGAAACAAATGCACATATTTGTACTTACTCAAAAGAAAACTGTTGTAACCAAAAAACAGTTAAGGATAAAAGATCATCATCATTGTACTCATTCAAAAACTGTTGTAACTAAAAACAATTACGAAATCTTTGTACTCATATAGAAAAATATTATCAAATAAAATAGTTACGGATGAAATATCAAAATCCTTGTACTTGTTCTGAAAACTGTTATTAAATAAAATAGTTACGGATGTAAGAGCATTTCCCTCGTACTTATTAAAAATTGTTATAACAAAAACAGTTACGGGTGATAATCCCAACCTAAATAAAAACTGTTACGAGCGAAAAATAGTTACTCTCTTGTATTAACTCGAAAAAATTGTTACGTACGAAAAACAGTTACGAAATACAAGTGTATCAAATATGTTAAAAGAAAATAGTTGCAATATGAGTTTTAGACGATAATCAAACACATGTAAAATGTTGTGGAAGTTCAAACCAAAAACTTTCCTCAGAAACATTCTTAAACATGTGAAAAATTCCTATCACTCTATTGCATTATTACACCATTATGAAGTTGAGACGTCTTCTTTATTAAGTGTCGATCAAAAAGGGCCCTCTTTGATAAATAATGCCTACAACAAAAAGGCTCGCATTTTATATGCAACACCGTGCCTACTATGAAAAGGTACGAATAATTGTAGCATCTTTATGCAAAAACTCAGAGGTAAAACAAAAACCTCGAAAATTAAACATGCAAAAGACTTAAGAGTGAAACAAAAACACGAAGCAAAAAAGTCAGACTTGCATATATTTATAAAAAAAAGGCGGCTAAGTAAGAACTAAGTATTAACTAATACTTAGCCACATATAGTTTCTGTACATTAGGGTGCCCCTAAGTTGTCAGTTGGGGACTTTAAAATATCCAAATTTACCCTCGATGGAGTTGGGGGTAACCACCAATCAAATTTAAAAAAAAAAGGGAACCAACATCTTAATCTTCTTGAGGAGGGGGGTTGACTTCTTCATCAGCATAGGGAGTAAGATTCAGGTGGGGAAAGATTCAAACCTTGTTGATCCTTTTCCATGGCTTCCTTGGTTTTAGCAAATTCAGCGTTAACGTCGAAATCTCCCCGACTCGTTTCCGTCAATGTATCGAGGCGAGAATTCATGTACGCCCAACTAACATCGACAACTGCCGCCTCTTCGAGAGTTTCATAATCTCTCTCCCATATCTGAAGCTCATCTCTTAGCCCATCCTTCTCAGCTTCAGCAACTTCATGGGTAGCCCTCAAAGGTACAATTGACTCCTCCAGAGATTGGATTTTGTCTAAAGCAATGAGAAGATCCTTCTGAATCCGGGTAAGTGACTGCACAAGCTCTTCTGAGTATTCCTCATTTTGCTCCAGAAAGGCTTTCAAGCTCCTAACTTCTTCCGAGGCACGGGATAATTGCTCAGCAAACGAAGACTCAAGAATGCTCTTGTCTTTGTCTGCTTGGTTAGAATAAGCCTTCTTTACTGCCAACTCCGCAGCCACGACTCTCATCTACCACTCCTAGGTACACTTTTCTTCTTTTAAGGGTTCCATGTCGAGCCTCAGGCTTTCATATTGCACCTTCCAATTTCCTGCTTCAGCATGCCACTCCTTTAGCTCTTGCTCCGTGTTAGAAATCCTCTTCATGAGTTCTGTGCCTATGAGATTGATCTACAAAAATAAAATCAATCAGATACGATAATTACATGTATAAGAATGAGATAGAAGAGAATGAACGTTACCTTCAAGGATGAATGCACAACCTCATTAGCCCAGGTAAGAGAACTGTGACTATCTAGCTTGGTCCTCTCTACTGGGCTAATCAAAGGCTTCATCCACACTTCGGGCTGGCCAGATTTCTTAAAAAGGCTCCCATCAGCCGGAACCTCAATTAGCACTTGCCTCATCTCCCTGCTGGAAGACCCTACTTCTCTAACAGGAGGCACGGAAGCAGGCTGAGATGAAGGAGCCACGGGCAATGAAATTTGTGGAGCTGAAGAATTCTCAGGCACGGAAACTTGAGGAGCTGAGAAAGCCACGGGCAAGGCAGCAGCGGGAGCAGAAATGGCCAAAGGAGCAGAGGAAATAGCCGGAACGGACGAAGAGATTTCTCTAAAAGAGGGAGCAAAAACAGCCAGAGGCGCCTCATTAGCAGCAGGGCCAAAACCTTCGCGGAATAGATGATCCACAGAATCATGTGCAAGAGAAGAAGAAGAATCCCCGGAGGTAGAAGGTCTGACATCAGGCACGGAAGACACTGCCACGGGTGTGGACTCATCGTCTGATACCACCCTTCTTCTACGTGACATGTGCACCAAAGTGACCTCTTCTTCTTCTTCTTCTTGTAAGGTCCTAGACCCACCAACTTTCCTCTTTGAAGAAGAGGAACCAGTAATAATCTCCTGGGCCTGAGCCAAAGACATCTTCGGAATGGATGCAGCAGACACCCCCCGAGCAGAAAACCATGTCAAAAAAAAAAAGGTTAAATAAACGAAGAAAAAAAAGGTCGAGTAAGGAAAAGAAGCGAAAACAAAATTTTCACTTACCGTGAGTCTTCACTTTCCAACCGTACTTCCCGGAGAAGTACTTCCAAGATCTTTCCTCCAATGGAGCAACCGACAACAGCTATGGGATACCGGAGACATTCTCAACAGTACCCATGATTGCTGAAAGAAGAAGAAAATAGCTACGGTGTTAATAAAACACTTAAAGCAAAGAGAAGAAAAATAACAAATGTGAGCTAAAATATACTCACGTGCTCGATTCCACTTCTCAGGGAAGGGAAGATTTTCCTCGCCCACTGAACCAGCAGTGGGCACAACAACGTACCGAAGGTACCAACCTCTATCCTTATCGTCATCAGGGGTTACCAACACTCTTTTTCTCCTAGCAGCCAGAGTGAAAACCCCTTGACAAAATAAGGTAGGAGAATAAAGATGAATGAGGTGATTGAAGGTAAAAGGAACCGAGGCTAAAAAATTTAAACATCTAAGACACGCGACAACCCGCCACATAAGAGGACCAACTTGTCCTAAGCAAATATTGAAGAAACGAAAACATTCGATGATGACTGGATCAATAGGAGGTCTAAACCCTAGAGTAAAAGGGTAGGTGTAAACAAAAGAATGCCCCATCTTGTAAGACGTTATTCTTTGATTGCTATTCAGAATAACAATGGGAAAATCAGACTCCCAAGAACATTCCCTACAAACAAGGGGAATCAAACCTTCGGTAATAAGAGTGGGATACCTATCAACACTATCAAGGGATAACGACTTATCTACAAACACCTGACTATCCCTAGTGAAGGTAAACTCGGCAGGAATGATTTCATCAACTCGTGGTTCGCGTAGGGGTTCGTGATGTTCTCTACCCCTGGACAAAGACCTGGAATCCCTAGATCTTGGAGAGACTAAAGACCTAGCAGAAGGAGGGGAAACAATCTGGGAAGAAGAAGAGCCTCTCGAAGGAGTAGAGCCTAAACTCCTCAGTCTACCACCCCTCCGACTCCGAGTCGGAGCAGAAGAGGGTGTCAAATTCTCGACGTCTATCACTCTTTTAGATTGGTTCGAAGAAGACATGTTTACGAAGACAAGAAGAAATTCTTTACAAATAAAAGAGACAAGTTAGAAAGTGTTTCGTGAAAGTAAAGAAAATAAAAGAGGTATTTATACTTGAAGATAACCGTTAAACATGGGAAAATAACAATGATGAGAAAAGTCATAATTGAAGGTGTCACTTTGTGACTGATGCAGCCGCAAAAAACCCTAAAAGGCGCCGAGTAACTGAAGAACCAATCCGGAGGGAACACGTGGCTAGAGCATTAAATGGAAGTGACAAGCAACGAAGGATACAATGTTTCGAGGTAAAGCGTTGGCAAAATATTCCCGCCATAAATACGTATCCACTTACCAAATATTAATCTATAAATAAATGGTAAGTGGGGGGACTATCTGTATTGGTAAAAAAGAGTTTCACACGTATGATGATCCTTGATGACTCAGCCGGCTACGTGGACCAAGGAAAACATGACAGCTGGATATGATTCTATAAAGAGGTACGGAACAAAGAGGCACGGATCAATAAACCCACGGGGTAATCAGCTATGGGAAACTCAACCTGATTGATACAATGAAGAGACATGGTCAAAATGAATCCGGACAGAGCTACGGGCAGATTCAGAGATCCTCAATTAATGACTCACACATTACACAACCTTCACGCAACAGTTACGGTTACTCTTTGTAACGTCCCATTAATGTAATAATTAGTCATTAATGAGCGATCACTGTAAGAGGTAGACGTTATATTAAGAAATTTCCTATATAAGGGAAGATAATATAACTTTTAAAGATCATCTGAACCACGAATACAATACATTTTACTTTTCTGCGCATCATATCATTGTCCATTTACTTATTCCTTTTTTACTTATCATTATTTCCTTGATTATCAGAAACCCGAGTTTATCCAAAAAATAACTTTAGTCAAAGGATCTAATTCTTTGTTTAAACATACCTTAACGGTTGAAACACCGTTAAAGTATAGCGCAGTTTATTACCGCGTTATACATAGATTGGTAACTCTTAGTTTTTTTTCACCTATTAATGTCACACTTGTCCAAAAACCCAATAATTGGGGTTTGGACTCTATTTGTCAACAATACCCTTGATGGCAGGTGGTACTCAAGGGATTTGCTCGATACGATCGTTTTGTTCCTTTACCTGTTTCTGCAAGGTTAGTATTAAAGATTGCAAATCTGAATTATTAGACATACCCGTTCTTCCTTAAAGTGATCCATTTGAAGAGTATCTACTTCCTGAATTTGCTAGTCCAGATTGGGGATTTTCTACAGTTGCAGTGTTGTTTGGAGGAGGCGTAGGTGGTACAGTTGTTAGCCCCCTCATGAAAGCTTGAAGAGCTTCACTCACATATTCATCAACCATCTGCTTCACGGGGTCTTGTTCTCTTGTTTGCTCATTTCCAATTTGATCATTGTTGTGAGTTGTAGATCTTTCCGGGGAGTTGTCCCTTGAACCTCGTGGGGATCCCTGAGGCGATGGAACTGGAGTTCCAGTTGCGTGTTAGTTTTTGTCGTTGGTATTCGACATGATTCGATAAAGGTTATTCAATAAAAAAAACAAAGATTATCAGATTTCCCGGTAACGAAACCAGTTAGTTTAACCAAAGAATTAGATTCTCAGTCAAAGCTATTTTAAGAAGTACTCGGGCTTCTGATAACCAAGGAAATTAACTAATAATAGGAACTAGACTTGTAAATAAGAAAGCAATAAGATCGCATAAAAGTAAGTATATTTCAATAATGGTTCGAATGTGTCCATACAAGTTAGATTTTACTCCCTTTTATAGGGAATTTCTTAATATAACGTCTACTCTTCTTAATGATTGATCATTAATGACTAATAATATCATTAATGTAACATTAAAATAGGTAAGCGTAACTGTTGCGTGAAGATTATGTAACGTTTTTCTCATTGATTGAAGACCTCTGAATCTGCCCTTTATTCTGCCCTGGTTCATTCTGACCGTGTCTCTTCAACTCCCCAATTAGACTGGAGCCCCCGCTTCTAATTGTCCCATGTGTATGTTATCTCGTACCTCTTTGTCTCGTACCTCTTTCTAAATTCCTAACCAGCTTTCATGTTTCATTGCTCCACGTAGATTGCTTTGTCATCGTAAATATTACACGTATGAAGTCTATTTTTTGAAAATAAATAGGCGTTAGGTTAGCTTGATTAGGCGAGTAAGAACTCGATATATTCTTATGAGAAATATGAACTCTGTCAACCAATAAATCAGATAAATTAGTTATTCAATCTAATTGAAGAATGCAATAGGAATTTTAGATAGCCCATGACCCTAGATCGTTTTCATTACATTGATAACATAAAATCCACTCTTCCTCTTTTCAAAGTTCATTATTAGTTATTCTTTATTTTAATCAGTTAGAATCAAATACTTCTAGTCTAATTCTTGTTTAGATAATTAGGATAGTCTAATTTAGTTAATAGTTAATCATAAGTCCTCGTGGGTTCGACACTCTATCTTATCACTTTATTACTTGACGACAGCTTATACTTGCGTGTGCGCTTAGCCTCAACAATGATAGATCATGCAAAGTGGCAAGCTCGGAGGGAGGCCCACGAGGATGCTCAAGCCCGAGACTCCAACATTGCGGCCGAGATTGACAATTCCCGAGCATAAGAAAACTGGGATCGGAAGCTGACCTTTCTTGAGGATGACTCTGACAGCCTTAGCGAGTTTGAAGAAGAAGATTTTAAGGACGCAAATTCTGCGTCCGATGGAGACCAAGCCTCTTAGGACTTAGTATATTTTTATTCTATTCTTTTTGTATTTTCTTCTGGGGTCATTTCAGGCTTTTGTAAAAAAATTCTACTTGGTCGATTTGGCCCTTGTAAGGAAAACTTATTTTGTATATGAATACAATGCTTTCTCTTTTCCATTTCGTCTTTTCAGTCTTTACTTATTTTTGCTTTATAATTCGTAATCAAGAATGCCTTAGCATGAGATAATAGGGGATTGTTCGAGAGTCCGAACAACCTTAGCATTCGTTAGAGTTTTGGGGCTCGATATTATCGAAGCCTTTTATGATCGGGGGAATCCTTTTTAAAACCGGTTATGAAAGAATTCGAAGGCCTAATTAGTTACGGAATACGGACGTCTTTGAGTCGTGTTAATTCGTCCGTAGCCTTTTAGTACGGGATCTGCCCGTTGGGATCTTTTTCTCGTTTTGTTCGGGCTTTCCCGAGATAATAATCCCCGAGTGGGGTGGCCATGGCCTTTGAAGATTGGGGAACTGCCTATTAGGTCTTTTGTCCCCGAGGTCAGATAACTCGGGTTGTTTGAGCTGAACGATAGTCCCCGAGTGAGTATGGTCGTGGCCTTTAAAATTCGAGGGTTGCCAAAAAAGTCTTATGCCCTCGATGCTCAATAGTTTGATCTATTTTTTTTTCGAGCGACAGTCCCCGAGTGTGAGGGTGATTATCCGAACCTGGTTATGATCGGCCCTTGATCTTGTTTCCATAATATATCGAAGGTACGGAATTGAAAAGTAGAAAAATCTTTTCTAAGACATGACATATTGTCAAGGAAAAAGATTTCTCTTTATTCTTGCGAAAAATGATTACACATGCATACATGTTCTGTGCCAGGGGTCAAGCAACCTATGTGGGCACGGTTTGTTTGCCGGTTTGGCCCTTACAAATTTCACCTATCGAGACCCCTCTATTGTGAAGTAATTTCCTCACAACAAAGTTGACATTCAAGGGCAATGCCCCCCAGTATTGCAGGTTGATTGAAGGAGCCTCGGATACTGTTGAATTGTTCTTCTATGGCGATTCGTAATCGGGCTTGATTCCAAGTTAGCACGATTTACTGTTGCCTCATTAAAAACCTTGACGAAAAACCCATTTGGGAAAAAACCGATCTAAGGGAAAAAGAGTGCAACACGTGCTTTCAGACCTAAAGACTTTGCCGAAAAATCCACCGTCGATTCTTGTTGATCACCTGCAAGAGTTAGCTTAAAATAAAAATGAAAATGGAAGGGGGGTTGTACCTTAGCAGTTGTATCGTTTTAGGTGTGATATGTTCCAATTGATCGGAAGTTGTTCCCCGTTCATCGTTCCGAGCTTGTATTATCCTTTTCCTGTGACTTCGAGAATCTGGTATGGTCCTTCCCAGTTCGGACCCAGTTTTCCTTCATTAGGATTTTGAGTGTTGAGGGTGACTTTCCTTAGCACCAAGTCACCGACATTAAAATGTTGAAGATTGGCTCTTCGATTGTAGTACCTTTCGATCCGCTGTTTTTGGGCAGCCAATCGGACGAGGGAGGCTTCGGTTTTCTCATCAAACAATTTTAGGCTCGTATTCAAGGCCTCGTTATTTGACTCTTTTATTGCATATCGGAACCTGATGCTAGGTTCTCTGACCTGGACCGGAACTAGAGCTTCCGCGCCATAAACTAATGATAACGGTTGGATTTCAATGTTGTGCGGTATGCCTACAGAACCTCGGGTAGTATTTCCCTCGATTTCCCTTTGGTGTCGGTCAATCTCTTCTTAAGATTTTGGATGATGGTTTTGTTGGTTGTGTTACAACCCGTATTCACGTACATTGGTTCATGCCATAAGTTAGTAGACGTAAATCTAAGAAGAGATTATCTTTGAAATGATAAGAAGTTAATCCTATTGATCTTAAATGATACAAGAGTGTATAAGGGTGATTAACAAGTATTAGAAGTTAAACGAATCAAGGATATTGTAACTCGTATTCTTGGGTAAACCTAGGGGTGATTAATATTATCAAGAGGTCGTATTTTAAGGTATTTGAATCATATAATATCTGTATCATAGTCTTGAAATCAAACGAGTTATGAAACAAAAGTCGACAAGAGTTGTCGCAACTTAGGTTCATAGATTTACTTTAACTTTAGGTCAAATGTTACTAAGCTTTTCTCAAAATATACTTGGAATTACGGGATGATATACCCACCAAATTGAAGATATGTGAGTCTAATTTACAATGCATCTAACCGTTCATTGATACGATATCAGAGTAGAGAGATATTCGCATTTTCGCGAGACTGCGCTAAGCACCTCTCTATGGGTCCCACATAATCGGTTTAAGAGATATGGATATATATAATATGCCTAGAAGCCGTTTTAAGTCATTAATTTTCAGTATATTTAGACCTTAGAACCCTAGAAACACCCTATTAAGGTTCTCTCAAGATTCAAGACCCAAACAAAGGGCAAACAACACAAATCAAGTGTCGGGAATCCCGTGGCGCTAGTAAGTTTCTTGTTCTTCTTGTTGTTGCTCATTTTTGTGTTGTTCAAGATCATGTGGGAGGTTGTTTTAAGGGGTTTATGTTCTGTAAATACTCCCTCAAGTTTTTAATATCAACCCTAAGTGATTTCAAGCCTTCTAAAGTGATTCTAGTACCGAAAAACCCTAATTGATTGCTAGTTTCGCTTCCTTGTTGTTGTGGCAGCATTGGAGGGATATTTCGTGGACAATTAATCTAAAGTTGGAGCTTTTCTTTCTGGTTAAAGGTTAGGAAACTATTACTCTACATGTATTTAAGATTATCCAAGTTACGGCTAAGTCATTGAAGCTAGAACTTGTGAAATATATCGAAAGGCTTGATAGTAATGTTGTTGGTTGGTGGACTGTTTTGGGAGGCTCAATATGATTATTATTGATGTTGTTTGGGCTGTTTGGTGATTGTTTTGACTTGTGTGAAGTCATATATATAGGGGAGGTGTTGTCCGTTTCATCGTAAAATAGGTTGTGGTCGATACATAATAATTATGACGCTTAAATGATAACGATAGTGTCGTTTCTCTTATTGTAGACTAAGGAGTCGTGACATTTTCATATCTTGAGGTTGGGGAAATATATACAAGGTATTCGAGGCTATCCCTTTCCTTCTTTTGTACGACTCTGATTGTACATAATGCAATGAACAAGCTTCCAAAGATACTCTACTCTTAGAAGCTAGCGGTACTTACATTGTTTCTCTTCTTATGGAACAATTGATGTTGAGGTTACTTCTCTTATTATTATGTTATCAATATTGTTGGTACTTCCTGATTCTTATAAGATTCTTGATGAAGAGTTAGTCTTAATAACGTGTACGGAGAATATCGACTTTACGTCACTCCGAAAGATTCAGAATATGATTCCAATAAGTACTACATGCATTATATATATCTGTTTTACTCTACCGAGCTGCGCTATAGTCGGCCGGGTACGGCACCTATTGTGCAACCACTGATCAGTTGGGTTTTACCGAGCTCCACGTGGCCGTGTACGTTTTACCGAGCCTATTACGGCCGGGTACGATATGATGATGATGATGCCCACAGAGGCGTATGTTTTAAAGGTTTATGTATATATGTGTACGTATCACGCATTTCATGTCAATAGCCCTCAGAGGTACCCAGATGTTACAGGTTGTATATTTTATATCCCTGTTTACATTACTGTTCTTACTTATGCTTTCGTGTCTTACATACTTAGTACTTTATTCGTACTGACGTCCTTTTTATTTGTGGATGCTGCACGTCGTGCTGCAGGTCCTGATAGACAGGTAAACGCAACTCCCCCACCACAGTAGGCTTTCAATTTCAGCGGTTATTGGCGAGATCCCTTCTCCGGACTTGCCGTGGTCTTGGTATGCATTTTTGTTATAGATATTATGGGTATGTCGGGGCCCTGTTCTGGCTATGTTGCATTACTTATGCTCCTTTAGAGGCTCATAGATAGGTGTCGACTCATGTATAGTTTAGTATGCCTTGTTGGCTAATTTGTTTTGTATAGTCTTTCATGGCAGCGTTGTAGCTCGTACCTTATATGTAGTTTCTTAGCAATCTTGTCATCCCATGTGATGTATGTTCATGATACATATCTACCATTTATATTGATATCGTCAGCTCTTAAAGATAATAAAGAAGGTTAGATAAAATATATGTTGGTGCTCGGCAAGTATGGCCCGAGTGCTAGTCATGATCCTCCAGCTTGGGTCGTGACAAACTTGGTATTAGAGCAGGTATGTCCTAGGGGTTGTCTATGAGCCGTGTCTAGTAGAGTCTTGATTATGGATGTGTAGCGCGCCACATTTATAATCAGGAGACTACATGCATCTAGGGTTGTTTCATTTTTCCTGCATCTAGATCGTGCGTAGAGTTGAGTCTTTAGTGTTTGTATCTAATATTAACCTTGTTTTTTTCAGCGATGCCTTCGACTAGGAAGCAAGCGATTTGTAGACGGCTTGATATAGCTGCGGGAGAGGGTACCAGTCAGGTGCCTCAAGCCAGAGCAGGCCAAAGTGAGGCTTAGAGTAAGATGTCGTCTCATACCTCATCTACTCAGTCTCATCCAGAGGATGTTAGGAGGAACCCAGCACCACCAATTCCTCTGTCTGGCCCTAAATATCAGGATATGCGGAGTGCGGTGCAATTGTTGACTAACTTGGTAGCTGCTCAGGCTTAGAGGAAGAATACCGGTGCTGTTGATAAACCGGATAGTACGAGAGTTCGTGATTTTATTAATCTAGACCCTCCAGTGTTTACCGGATCAGACCCCAAGGAGGACCCACAGACTTTTATTAACCAGGTTTATCATACACTGCAGGTTATGCAAGCTACAGATATAGAGGCAGTAGAGTTGGCTTCTTATCGGTTACGAGATTTGGCGGTTCTGGTATGATAGTTGGGAGAGATCCAGGGGTCTGAACGCTCCTCCAGCGGTGTGGAAGGAATTTTCTAAGGCCTTTCTTCGTCACTATTTTCTAGTTGAGATACGACGAGCTAGAGCTGATAAGTTCTTGAACCTTAGACAAGGTAATATGAGTGTGCGTGAGTATAGCCTACAGTTTGATTCTTTATCAAGGTATGCTCCTCATATGGTGGCCTAGATGAGTGATAGGGTGCATATGTTCATGAATAGGTTGGTACCACATCTGATAAATGAGTGTACGACAGCCTCCTTGGTAGAGGGCATGAATATTTCCTGTATTCAGGCTTATGCCCAGACCCTAGAGGATCGTAAGCGCCAGCAAAGGACAGATAGGGAGCAGGATAGGGGCCAGCATAAGAGGGAGATATTTGTAGGGTATTCTCATGACTTCAGAGGTAGTGTTAGGCCCCAGTTTTCGAGGAGTTCGACGCCACCTGTAGCTAGTGATCCTCCACAATTTCAGAGGCCTCGGTATGATTGATTTACCTATTCTGGTCCAGGTCAAAGTTTGCGAGCATCAGGATCGTAATATCATAGGGATACTAGTCATACGAGACTCCCAACACCCCTTTGTGATCAGTGTGGCAAGGCCCACTTTGGACTGTGACGTCGAGGTTCTGATGCGTGCTATTCTTGCGGGCATCCTGGCCATATAATACGGGATTGTCGTAACAAAGAAGGTGGTGATATGGCTCAGCCAACTGGATCTTTGTCTGGTTCTTCCTCACCAGTTCGACCTCCAGCACGGGATTTTCAGTAGCCGATATCTCGTGGTAGAGGTAGAGGTACGGTGCCGAGTTTGAGTGGTGCTCAAAATCGAACCTACGCTCTAGTAGGTCGACATGATCTCGAGTCGTCTCAGGATGTTGTTACAGGTATATTGTCTGTGTTTTCTTACGATGTATATGTGTTGATTGATCCGGGATCTACATTATCATATGTTACACCCTTTGTGGCTAATAAGTTTGGCGTTGAACCTGAATTGATAAGTAAACCACTTGCGGTATTTACTCCGATAGGAGATTCTGGGATTGCTAGAAGGGTATATAGAGGTTGCACAGTGATGATTTGTAGTCGTCAAACCTTGGAGAATTTATTTGAATTAGAAATGGTTGATTTCGACGTGATAATGGGAATGGACTGGTTGGCCTCATGCTATGCAATAGTTGATTGTCGTATGAAGATGGTTAGGTTTCAATGATGAACCCGTCATCGAATGGAAAGGGAACATTGCTACACCGAAAGGTAGGTTTATTTCCTATCTTAAGGCAAGGAAGATGATCTCAAAGGTTACATTTATCATCTCTTCACGTTAGAGATTCGGAGATGAAGCCTCCTACTCTACAATCAATCCCCGTGGTCAATGAATTTCCAGATGAACTCCCAGGACTTCCTCCTGAAAGGGAGATTGAGTTTAGTATTGATGTATTGCCTGACACTCAACTCATATCTATTCCTCCATATAGGATGGCCCCGGCAGAGTTGCAGGAGTTGAAGGCACAATTGAAGGACTTGCTGGATAAGGGCTTTATTAGGCCTAACACTTCACCTTGGGGTGCGCCTGTCCTATTCGTACGAAAGAAAGATGGGTCATTACTGATGTGCATCGATTATCGACAGTTGAATAAGTTTACTATAAAGAACAAGTATTAACTTCCAAGGATTGGCGACCCGTTTGAACAACTCTAGGGTGTCAAGCATTTCTCCAAGATTGACTTACGTTCAGGGTATCATTAGGTGAGGGTTAAGGAGAAGGATATTCCAAAGACGATCTTCCGTACAAGATATGGGCACTTTGAGTTCTTGGTGATGTCATTCGGGATAACAAATGCCCCAGCAGCTTTTATGGATCTTATGAATACTGTATTTAGGCCCTATCTTGATGTGTTCGTGATTGTATTCATTGATGACATTTTGGTGTATTCTCGTTCCGAGGCGGAACATGCGGGCCATTTGCGGATATTATTACAGAAGCTTCAGGATCGTAAGTTATATGCTAAGCTCTCCAAATGTGAATTTTTGCTGAACTCAGTAGCATTCCTTGGCCATGTGATATCTGATGAGGGTATTAGTGTCGACACTCAAAAGATCGATGCAGTAAAGAATTGGCCGAGACCTACAACACCATCAGAAGTCCACAGCTTCCTAGGGCTAGCAGAATATTATAGGCGATTTGTAGAAGGGTTTTCCTCTATATCAGCACCATTGACTAGGTTAACATGGAAAGCTGCTAAGTTCTAGTGGCATGACGCGTGTGAACGAAGTTTTCAGGAGTTAAAGAATCGATTGACATCTGCGCCAGTGCTCACTCTCCCAGAAGGAACAAAAGGTTATGTGGTATATTGTGATGCCTCAGGTATAGGTTTGGGGTGCGTATTGATGCAACATGGGAAGGTGATTGCTTATGCATCAAGACAATTGAAGAAGCATGAAAAGAATTACCCGACCCATGATTTGGAATTGGCTGCAGTAATATATGCTTTGAAGATATGGCGGCACTACATATATGTCGCCCATGTTGACATCTACACAGATCACAAGAGTTTACAATACATCTTCAAGCAGAAGGAGTTGAATTTGAGGCAGCGTAGGTGGCTTAAAATTACTAAAAGATTATGATGTAGAGATATTGTACCATCCCGGTAAAGCCAATGTTGTGGCAGACACTCTTAGTCATAAGTCAATGGGAAGCTTAGTACACATTGAGGCAGGTAGACATGGGTTGACTAAAGAGCTTCATCAGCTAGCCAATATGAGAATTAGATTGTTAGACTCTAATGACGAAGGGGTTACTGTACAGAATACATCAAAATCATCTTTGGTAGCCGAGGTAAAAGCACGGCAATATGAAGATCCTACCTCAGTACGATTGAGAGACAACATTCAACAGTGTAAAATTACGGCTTTTGAGATCGGAGCAGACAGGGCACTGAGATACCAGGGCCGGTAAAGTTATTTCGCCTTTGGTGGTTTCGCATGCCATGTTGAAGGCATTAAGTACTCGGGTTGCGGGCACAACTTGATCCTGTAGGCCGAGATGTTCTACGACCCTCGATCGAATAATGTTGGTCGAGCTACCTGGATCAATCAAAACACGTTTAACTTGATTTTTATTCATAAGAACAGATATTACCAGAGAGTCGTTGTGGGGTTGTAAGATCCCCTCTACATCCTCGTCATTGAAAGACAAGGTACCTTCTGGTACATAATCCCGAGTTCATTTTTCTTTTGTGATTGACACCTTGGTGCGCTTAAATACGGGCCCTTGAGGAATATCGACCCCTCCAAAAATCATGTGGATTATGTGTTGCGGCTCCTCTTGCTCATTCTGTTTGTTTGAATCTCTATTTCTGAAGTGGTTCTTAGCCCAATCGCTTAAGAATTCTCGAAGATGCCCCTCGTTGAACAACTGAGCTACCTCCTCCCTCAACTGTCTGTAATCTTCTGTTATATGGTCATGGGTGCCATGATACTTGCACATTTAATTAGGATTTCTCTGGGCCGAATCATTCTGCAGAGGTCGAGGCCACCTAGTGTCTTTGATGCACCCGATGGCTGACACGATAATAGACACATCATTGTTGTTGTATTTCGATAGACGCGGTGCATCTTTGGGCTCGACATTCCTGTTGTAACCACTCTTACTCATGAGCCCTCGAGAGCTCTGACCTCGATGATTTCTTCTATCACCTCGAACAGGGTTGTGTCTAGGCCCATTTTTTCTTCGATCTCCACTGTATGGCTAGTAAGGATCTCTGTTTGACCGTGGCTCCTGGTCAATATCCCTTTTAACTCTATCGACGAGCCTGACAGGATAAACGTACCCGGAAAGAGTTCCAATTGGTCGTCTTCGACCCTAATCTTTGACTGATACCGATTATGCACAACGACCTAGGTGACAGTT
Source organism: Nicotiana undulata (assembly GCA_005239495.1). Lineage (NCBI taxonomy): Eukaryota > Viridiplantae > Streptophyta > Magnoliopsida > Solanales > Solanaceae > Nicotiana > Nicotiana undulata. Next base: position 24,210 of record MDKH01134752.1, read on the forward strand.
GGATATTTGATCAATTTCTACTTTAACTGTTGTGAGGCCACCGAGCTTCGTACGTTTAAACCTTGAGTGAAGTCCTGAACGACCCAATCATTGGCAACAGGTGATACATCCATGTGTTCCATCTGGAAGAGAGACACAAACTCTCTGAGCATCTCATTGTCTTTCTGCTTCACTTTGAAGAGGTCCGACTTCTTAGTCTCAACCTTTATGGCTCCAACGTGTGCTTTAACGACGGAATATGAGAGCATGGCAGAAGAATCAATGGAGTTGGGTGGAAAATTATGGTACCATATCATCGCTCCCTTCGACAAGGTCTCGCCAAATTTCTTCAACAATACGGACTCGCCATCATCCTCTAGATCGTTCCCCTTAATTGTGCATGTGTAAGAAGTGACATGCTCATTGGGTTGGTAGTTCCATTAAACTTGGGAATTTCTGGCATACAGAACTTCTTGAGAATGGTTTTAGGAGTCGCGCTCGAGGTAAAGGCTTTTGCATGAACCTTTTTTAATCCAAACCCTTCAAAATTGGGTGTGCTCCCGGAATTGGATCAACTCTGTAGTTATATGTTTATACCTTCTTGTCATTTGCTTTAATTTTCTTTTCCCCCGATTCAATTCACTTTGTCAGCTCCTCAAGCATGTTCATGATAGCGGGGTTGGCCCCTGATTCATTTTCGTTTGATATTCTCACACCGGTTCGGCCCAATAAATAACTTCCTGTGAGGGCTCGGGCTCGACCATGCTCGGTGGATGGTTCTGATTTTGGGGTTGTGATATTGTAGCTTGTTGAGCCAACAACATTTCAAATATTGTTCGAAGGCTAATTTTGACTTCTTCGGCGCCCTGTGCGTTGTGACCGCCTGATCGAACGTCTTTGCGGTTGCTATTCTCGGGGTCGACGACCATATTTGCATTAATGGCGATATGCGAACTGACGTCGATTGGGTTTGCGATCGGAAGTCCATCGAGGTCAATTGGAGGGACTCTGTTCCCTAGGGCGGCTATGTTGTCATTTTCTCAATGAAAACCAAGGCCATTGTTGATGTGTGTGGATAGTGCTTAAACTAAAGGAATGATCAAAAGATGATACGAACAAAATTAATAGAGTATTGAGAGCTTAAGGAATAGTATATTGCTTTGAATAGTTTTAATCTGATTCTTTACAAACGATTAAAAACCCCTTTATATAGTAAAGGAGTTTTTTACTTATGGTACAACTCCAAATATAGTAACAAAATCCATGATTGGCTAATTAACTGTCGTTGTCTTGATTTGTGCCGAGATTTTGCCATGATCCTCGCCCGATCACGGATATTTCAGCTTACCGCTACTTGACTGGGTAAACCCCCTTCGATCTCACCCGATCTTCGTCTCGCTCGGTCTTGATCTTGGTTGACCATCGTCCTTGACTGGTCCTCGAATTAAGGGTTCAACAACCTGACTCTATATTGAGGTATGATATAATACGAGGTCAAACCGTGGCCTATGACGATCCAAACCCGATTAGTCACGAGAAGGGCAGGCCCGTTCTGACCTTACACAGTTCCAGAAGGGGATAATTTGCATGGACTTAATAAAGTTGTGTGAATTTTATAACTGCAAAAAGGAATCAAAGTATTGGAGTTAGAGTTTTGTTGAGTTTATGAAAACAAGGTGTCAAAAGTAATGGGTTCTGGCATGCTTAGCACATTTTCAACGGTCCTAGGGAGGGAAAAGTATTTTCTAAACATTGATACTTTACTGTGTAACTGAGTCAAAACACTTTAAAACCTATTTATTTACCCAAATTTGCTTAAAATTATCACCCAATTCGAAAGCAAATATAAGTCATGAAAAATTATTTTCAAAGGATGGTCACAGAGGGGAGACTTCTTTACCTTTTTAAATCATACTGAGATACTTATTTTAGGCAGTTGAGCATCCGATCTCTTTGTTTGCTAACCAGTTCTTAAGAATTATCTGAGTGTTAGAAATACGCCAAGACTCTTTGGGTCTCTCTTGGCTGATGGCGGCTTATCTAAAATCCTCCATATATTTGTTGAATTTACTACGAATTGGATTTAAGCAAATATCTTCGATTTACGCACAGTTGAGGAGGCATATCATAATTTTAGATGACTATAGGCCTATCGAATTTTATAAAACAATAGACCTACAGTTAATTGATTTCAAGCCAGATACTTCAATTTTGTTCAAAAAGCTCTTGTACAAGAAAATAAAGAGTAGTTGGGATAAATTTATTTTTTCAACAAGAGAGTTAAGATTGTTGTGAAAAAGACACTTTCATGTTAGTGTTTATTATTTAAAATAATAGGTTTAATAAGAACCCCAAACTTTTAGAATTATCACAAATGCCTTAAATGGACCCCAACTCTCTCTAAAAAATGAAAGTCTAGCGCCCAGCCCCCAACTAGTCCCACCCCCTAAAAAAAAAGAAACCTCTTCCCATTGCGCTTCCAGTCCTCATTCCTCATCCCCAATTCACAAAAATCTATCTTCTCCTCCTCTTCTTCTTCTTCTTATTTTGTTGTGTTCAATCTCTTATTTTTCTTTCTTCAAAACCAACATTATTTTCCCATAGATCTTCTTCTTTGTAGTTCTTGTTCCTTATTGAAAAAGAGTGGTGAATAAAGAACAAGAACAAATGGAGATTGACCCTTGTACCATTGAGAAACATTTATTCGTGATTTACTAAATTGACTTATTCATTACATCAAGGGAGATATTCGGTCTATTCGTCACTGTTGGCAAGTAAATATTAGTGTTTAAGCTTATTTTTTTCATCTATAGATATTGTAGGTTTACTGCGCATTTTTGAACAACCTATGAGATGTTTAAAATATTCTGACATAATTGTAGGTAGTAGTTATTTCAAACATCCTGAAAGTCCATTCAGGATGTTTTAAATATCCTCTTAGGATATTTTAAACATCCTCTTAAGATATTTTAAACATCCTAATTCTCAAGATGTTTTAAAAATCTTTTTAGAATATCTGAAACATCATTAGGATGTTTGCAAGTAAACTTGATTCTTTAAATTAATTATTTATATATTTGTGATATGTCCACGTATTAAAATCATAAAATGATTAATTATATAGTATCAGGAGTTGATTGTCACGGTAAATGAGTAGAGTGCTATACTCGTTTTACCTTGCACTCGAAGAGTAATTAGACGGTTTTAAATAAAAGTGCGTAGATATATTACGTATGATGAGTTTTTTGATAAGATTAATACCGGTTGTGAATATTACTTGTTATCCGATGACGTCTCCATAACTTACATGCATAGCATTAGTGAAAAGCACAAGAAAGTAGCCCCCTTTAAAATAAAGAATTATGATTGTTTGAGCTATTATTTGGAAGATGAAAATAGGCCCATTCAAAGGGTATATGTGATGAGCGCAAAACGCAATAGAAAATTTATGCTCGCTGGTCAAAGATAGTATATAATTATCTTCTCCACATGAATTGAATTTAAATAATATTCAAGTAATTTCTGGCTTAAACGCTATTCGAGATGATCAACACTTTGATTGAGAATGATTATGAACTACAATTAACTACTAAAATTAAAGCAAATAACAATTAATCACGAATACCTAGAGATTAGCAGAATTGATTGGTTATCAGTGTGAGAAATAAGGGTCATGACATGATAGGTGCAAGAGTGTTATCCTGGATTTGTCACTGTTATATTTCACTCTTAATGTTATATTAATTCTCACAAATTCAACATGTTATTATCTTATTATTATGATTCAGATTCCTCTCTCGATTAAACCTAAACCGTTCAACTAGGTTAATGTAAAGTGCAGTAAAACTTGCAAGAAACAATTGGTAAGAATGGTCTAAGAGAAACTTCTCGTGAATATTTCTCAATCTTAATTCAAGAGGTAGATCACAAAGCTCTTTCGATTACTTCCAAGAAATACCAAAATAAATTAAGGCATATGTTGCAACAATATTCACAATTATGCTCATCTTCTGATTAAACACTATAATGAATAAAATTACAACTAGAGTTAAAGCTCTTCCAACAAATTCAAGCAATCAAATAATAATCAAATCCATAGATAACAATTAAGTCACCAATTCATATCAAATCCTAAGGTAAAATACGTCATAATCATGGAGGAAGTCATCATAAATAGAGTTAAAGAATATAAAAAATATCAATCCAATGTTACCATCTAAACTCCCATATTGAATTGGTGGAAAGATGATGAAATCTTGTGTTTTGATGCCTCTAATGCTCTCCCAATCCTCTGTAGGTTAAATATCCTCTTAAAATCGTATTTTTAGTATATTTATACCATGTAAAAGGGGGTCCGAACGGAACTATTCTTTCCAAGCCGAAGTGAGTAAACTTGTTAGCAAAATGGCACAAGCGCGACGCACCATGCGCCACGCCAATGCAAAAGTTCATAAAGATATTTTTTTGTCGCACATCTTCCATTTCATTGTCGCGCCTCGAGGTTCCCCATGCAGCATGATAGTTCTCAGAGTATTATTTTCTCACTTTTTAATATCCACACTTAGTCCTCGACCCCCGAACGCGATCCCACTTTAATTTCTTGAGTTTTTACTCAGATTTCAAAGCTTTAAATTATTCAATTTAGCACCAAAATATCTTCTTAACTCGGAATTATCTTATGCAAGGAATAAAACTAGTAATAAGTGTAAATCATCATTATTTAAGCTCAAGCACGAATAAAGTACAATTAGAGTGAAAAATATGGCTAAAATACGGGTTCCTAGTCGACCACCAATATGTGGTTGAAAGGTCAGTAGAATTTACAAATTCAGCTCTAATGGAACAACATGATAGAAATGGATTGGATGATATTGAAGAAGATCTTTTGAATATCGATATTCAAAAAATGGATCCTTTGAATATGGATATTCCGGTAAACGAAGAAGAAGAATATGCAAACTTTCCTGGAGTTGAAGGCAACTCACAAGAGGTAGAACCAACAACACAAAGCAACCACTATTATGAAGACGACACAAAGTTCTATAAGCGTTTAAGTTTCAAAAACAAGTGTGAACTAGTTGTTTCATTGAAACTTGCAACCTTGAAGGGTCCTCTCCATTTTAAATAAGTGAAGAGTGCCAAATTTGTGTATTGTTTCAAATATGCAGATAATAATTATAACTGGTGGTTGCGAGCCATAAAATATATAAGTACTGACAAGTTTTATATTATGATACACAATAATGAGCACGCATGCGATCACAATATCTTATAGAAAAGAATCCACATGCCTCAGTGGATGTCACCGGTGAATACATCCATTCTAAGTTTGACGAGGTCATAGGTTCATCTAACAAAGAAATTACGGAAATAGTTCGTTTAGATTTGGGTTGCAATGTTAGTTATTGGAAGTGTATGATGGAAATTCATATTGTAAAGGCTATGGTAAGGGGGCTCCAGGGCACGGGTATGTAATTTTAGATGCATACTGCTACGCGCTCAGGAAGGCAAATGAAAGAAGCATGACGACATCGAAGCTTGATAATTGTAGGAGATTTCAATTCTTTTTTGTAGCTTATTAAGCTTGGATCCAGGGGTTTTTGTTTATGAGTAAAGTTATGGCCATTGACGGGATAACATTGATGGGAAAGTATCGCGGAGTGTTGTTGTCTGTGGGGGCACATGATTTAAAGGAACATATTTTTCATGTGGCATATTGTATAGTAGACAAGGAGTTTGTGCCTCGTATGAATATTTTTTGAACAATTATCCATCATACACCCGACAGTATTGAGTTGTGTATAATTTCTGATAGGCACATAAGCATAGAAAATGGGATCTCAAAATCTTACCTCAAACTCATCAAAGATTTTGCATGAGGTACTTTCTTGAAAATATTTGCAAAATTCTTTTGTGGAGATTTGCTTCACCGTTATTATTCTGCAGCTAAAGCATATAGAATTGATGAGTTCAATGATCATTTTCAATAAATCAAAGATAACAATGTGAGAGTCGCCAGATATCTCGAGGAGGATGTTGGGGTTTACAAATGGAGCATAGCACAATTCCCAAGAAATATGTAAGTTAATGTGAACTCTTCAGTTGAAACATCTTTGAAGGTGTTTGAATCATTTCCTTAAATGTTTGACACATCTCTTAAGGTTTTTCAAATATCTCTTAAGATATTTTAAGCTTCGTATGAAACAGGTTACTGGACTTCCCAATGCAAACTTCTTACGAGATGTTTAAAACATCTATGAAGGTGTTTCAAACATCTTTTACGATGTTTTAAATATCTCTTAAGATGTTTCAGGCTTCACATGAATCATGTTATTAAATTTTCCATTTCACGCATCTTATGAGATGTTTCCAACATCCATTAAGATGTTCCCAACATCCATCTCTCATGATGTTCGACACATCCGTCTAAGATGCCTTCAATGGTATTATGGTAGCAAAATACATAAGTTTTCACCTAACTTATGGCTCAAATCTTCCTTACGCACTTTCTGTGGACGATAATAATATTACACACGCAACCTTTCTAAAGTGTATTTGTGCACGGGTAAAATCAGAAAGACCGATTTTGCTTTTGTCTTGGTGTTTGATAGCCTATCCATGTAAGACTCGAGGCATGGTTCAGGGTCTGATTTTGGGCACCCTTTACGTACGACATCGAGGGAACATAGGCCCAGGACTAGCGCAAGCAAGTGGCACAAGGACCGAAACAACTAAGTCTGCAACAAAGTACAAATCCGTACTCAAGCATTAAATGGTTGTATCATTCGCAAATCTTTATAATAAATGCTAAATGTACTATGTTGGGAATACCCCTCCTATATAAAGGGGACCCTTATTGCTTTTGAAGAACATTACATTGAATACAAGGAACAAGAACATTCTCTGCTTCATTACTCAAACATTCTCTATTTCTCTCTGTTAACTCATTTACATACATTTATTGCTCTTCATTAATTGGTTTTCGTTTATAGCTCATTATTGATCATAAATAGTGTACTCCAAAATCTATAAGTTTGTTATAGAATCATCGACCATCCAACGGTAGCTCCGAACCTCGACCTTGAGGACCCCAGAGGCTAGCATCGAACGCCCGATTTAAGACCTCCCGGTTTGCTTATTTTTTATTTCATACTGCTTTTACCCTATCTGCTTCAATCGCACGTATCATCAGCTGCCTAACAACTAGCATTAAAATAAATCGAATATTTTTAGAACCACATAATCAAATATAATTGTAGCTACCATTTTCAAGGTAAACAGTTTGGCGCCCACCGTAGGGCTAAAAATAATAGTGATTGTTTTAGCGCTGGTTCACTAACAACGCAAGTTATCGTTCACACTTTTTCTTGTCCGAAGAATCTTTGATTTCAGATCAGAATGTCTAAATCAGTAAATGCATACGAGAACAACAGTACCGAAGAGCGCGGAGAAAACAGTGCAGCTGTTTCAGGTGCAGGCACACCGCTACAGAACCCTAAGGGTGTGCCAAACCCAAACCCAATGGATGTGGGCTCGCGCAACGCCCAACACATTGACGTCAGTTCCTACACCAACGGTGATACGCGTCCTGTGGAAGAAAGGGAGGTTCAGAACACTCCGGTCCAGGAGGAAAGGCAGGTTATCCTCCATGATATTTTCAAAATTTTGCAGGACAACAATTGGCGATCGCTCAGCTACAGAGCCACCAAAAGACTCCAAGCACAGTAGCACCGCAGGAGGCTCCTCGAGTTGAGCAGGTACCGGGAAGATCGAGCAACGAAGGGTCGGCAACCGACCCCGCCATCATGAAAATGCTGGAGGACCTCACGAAGAGAATTGAATCAGGAGAAAAGAGGATAGAAGCAAACGACCAAAAGGTAGAAACCTACAACACGAGGGTCGACCAAATTCCAGGTGCACCCCCAATCCTAAAAGGTGTGGACTCGAAGAAGTTCGTGCAAAGACCTTTTCCCTCGAGTGCGGCCCCGAAGCCCATCCTGAAAAAGTTCAGAATGCCCGATCTTGCAAAATACAACGGGACTTCGGATCCCAACGAGCACATCACCGCCTACACTTGTGTTGTGAAGGGAAATGACTTAAAGGAGGATGAGATTGAATTCGTCCTGTTAAAGAAGTTTGGAGAAACACTGTCGAAGAGGGCCATGATGTGGTACCGTAATCTTTGCCCCAATTCGATAGATTCCTTTGCCATGCTGGCGGACTCTTTTATAAAGGCGCATGCCAGATCCATCAAAGTTGCAACCAAGAAGTCTCACGTCTTCAAAATCAAGAAGAGAGAAAGTGAGATGTTGCGGGAGTTTGTATCTCGCTTTCAGATTGAGCGAATGGAGTTACCGCCAGTCTCCGACGATTGGGCGGTGCTCGCCTTTACCCAGGGCCTGAACGAACGAAGCTCGATAGCTTCGAAACAATTGAAGCAGAATTTGGTTGAATATCTTACCGCCACTTGGGCAGATGTTCACAACCAATACTAGTCAAAGATTAGGGTCGAGGACGACCAATTGGGAGCCCCCTCGGGCTCAGTTTACCCAGCAGGCTCCTGGCAAAGGAACCAAGACCAAGCAAGGAAAGGTACCAACCGTACTTTGAGGATCAAAGAAACGCTTCCCGGCGTAATATACCCCGTAATGATTGAAGGGCAGACCGAGGCCATAACCCTCGGGGACTCGTGAGTCGTGTCAGTTTTCAACGATTCACAAGACCAGCGGAGGCACCCCGGCTATCAGAATACAACTTCAACGTCCATGTTTCCGACATTGTGTCAACTTTAGGTGAAATCAAGGACACCAGATGGGCGAAGCTTGTGTTGTCAGACCCGTCGCAAATAAATCACAACATGATGGATCGAAGACTGCATGCAACTCCGAGAAGAAGTGGCCCGACTAATCAATAAAGGGCATCTCCAGGAGTTCTTCAGTGACCGAGCTAAACTCAAATCCAGGAAAGAGAAACGAATAGGAAGAATGAGACAGGGGATCCGCAACACGTCATCCACATGATCATGGGAGGAATCGACTTCCCGCAGGAACCAATCCTCAGACGAACGAAGATATCCATCACTAGGGAAAAGAGAACTCGAGGATACATACCCGAGGATGCCCTCACATTCAGTGACGAGGATATCGATACCTTGTCTAAGCCACATAACGATGCTCTGGTAATCTCTTTTCTTGTAAATACATTTCAAATTAAACGTGTACTTGTGGATCCAAGTAGCTTGGCCAACATAATCAGGTCAAGGGTAGTGGAGGAGCTCAGGTTGCTCGAACAAATCGTGTCTGCCTCTCGAGTTCTGAACGGATTCAATATGGAAAGCGAGACAAAAAAAAGAGGAAATTAACCTCCCAATCAACATGGCCGGCACGATCCAAAACACTAAATTTCATGTCATTGATGGGGACATGAGATACAACGCCCTACTCGGAAGACCGTGGATACATTGCATGAGAGCGGTACCGTCGACCCTCCATCAAATGATGAAATTTCCATCAAAGGAAGGAATAAAAGTGGTGTACGAGGAACAACACGCCACAAAAGAAATGTTCACGGTACACGACGTAATGCCGGCGGCAACGCCTTCCACGTCAAAGGAGTCAAGGGACAAACAGACAGCCAAACAGCTATAACAAGTTGCGTCCCCCAACATGTCCGAACTCATGATTACAGGTACGTGTCGCGTCCATGTAACAGGCAGACGAAGATAACGCGCAACCGAAGCTGGAACGCCACCACTATCAAGGTATGACTATCCCCCTTATTTTTTCACATTTCGTACTAACTTATATGCAAATGTCCAATAAGGGGAATCGAAGTGTCTTCTAGCTCGAAGACCTCGGGTTTTAAAGCATGTGCTGCACTCTTTTCCTCGATCGAATTTTGCCCCGAAAAAGGTTTTACCGACAAGGTTATTAACGAGGCAACATCTATATGCTACCTGGGGAAAAGCTCAAACAAGTATTCTAGGCTTCACTCCAATCAACCTCAAATACTGGAGGGCATCACCCCGAGAGATCGCCTCTTCGAATGAGTCAAAGCAAGAAGAAGAGGGTTCCAATAGAAAAACTGTATATCGGGCCAAACGGTCGAATGAATTGTGTCCGCATAGAAGAGTCGGACCCTTAACGGTGAAAAATATGTACACATGTACCGAATAAACGAAATAAGCATCTTTTATACAAGCTTTGCGCCTTCAAAAGGATTTCTCATCATCAATAATGGCTCTAGAGCCGAGGAATTCCCGGGGACTGGCGCGAAAACACAAGTGGGGCAGTAAAATCCTGAATGGGTAACCTCGAAGCCCAAAAATAATTCGAGGGCAATTTCGAAACCACAAGTCCTCAGGAAATAATCAAAGCTATAAGTCATACGGGCATGGCCTATATCGCAAGGCCCCGAGTGGGCATATCTAAATAACAAAAACATAATCCCGTCTTCAAAGCCAAGGCTATATATTCGAGCTTGTAAGACCCCTAAAAAGGCATACCCTCGAATATAGATGCCGAGGATACAATACTCGGGATTAAAGGCTACGACCAAACACGAATGACTCTGGTCGATAGGCTACAGCCAAACGCAAACGACTTCGGTCGGTGGGATACGGCCAAACTAACGTGACTCCAGGACGCCCGACCATCGCCACAAAATCAAATCCTTCAAAATTATTTTGTAAAGAACCGGTTAAAATCATACTGCCTTCAGGGTAAGCAAAAAAGAGTTTCGGACATTTTCATATCGGCTCATTAGAAAGAGTTTCGAACATTTTCATGTCGGCTCATAAGAAAGAGTTTCGAACATTTTCATGTCGGCTCATAAGAAAGAGTTTAGAACATTTTCATGTCGGATTGTAAGAAAGAGTTTCGAACATTTTCATGTCGTCTCATTAGAAAGAGTTTCGAACATTTTCATGTCGGCTCATAGGGCGAAACCTCCTGAGGTGCCCATCCATCGTCACATAACAACTCATAATCGAGGTTCTTTTTAGGTCGTCGAAGAGTCGGACGAATACAAAAAATTCAAATAAATCTTTAAGCGATGGAAAATATAGACATGCTAAGGATTGTTTCAAATCAACTCGAAAGAAACTCAAGGGTAGGTTGCTTCGAACCGAAACCTGACTCGGAGACTAAGCCCGGACAAGTTAAAATAAAAAAACATTGAAGCCTAAGGGCTGACGTCAAACAGCCTACGGGATGATTAAAGGTCATACTGACCCTATAATTAAGAGCTTGAGCACCAAGCTAGCAGACCCCGGTCGTTTGATCGACCGTCAGCAAGCACCAAAAATTGAGAAAACAAGAAAAACAAGCACAAGCAAACCGAAATGGTCGAAAGGTTTTCATATATATACACGAATATATTTACACCACTCCCATGGAGAGATCCATGCGAAGAGAGGAAAAGAAAAAAAGGGAAACCTAGCCCGCTCTAGGGACCAGCTCCCTCGAGGACCCTCGAACATCAACATCGGCAATAGGAGAAATGAAGAGCTGGGCATCGATCTCGTCCGCTTTAGCCTGCTTTATTTCTTCCGAAAGATCAAAACCACGAGCGTGTATCTCCTCGAGAGTCTCTCTCCGATATTTGCATCAATCTCATTCCTTGCTTCTCGTCTCTCTATCAAAGGCTTCCCTCAGCTCAGCCCGAGCATTGGCGGCGTCGCTAAAGTAAACGGCCACTTTCTTATCAGCCTTTGTTCGAGCCTCTTCAGCTTCAGCCCGAGTGTCGATAGCTTCGGCTTTCATCCGCAGAAGGTCGGCCTCGAGCCTTTCTACCTGACTCGTTAGCACTAAGTTATCCTCACGAACGTTGTGCACCTCGAGGGTAGAAACTTTAGCCAAAACATTCTAATTAGCCGCAACATAGGCGTCATTCTGAGCCCTAAGCCCATTGCACTCACATTCGTCTTGGCCAACTCTGCCCCAGAGGCACTCCAGGTCTTTCGTCTTTCTCTGCAGCTGCAACATCAGAACATTAATCCTTGAAAACGAGAGAAGAAACATGTCCGTCATCAAAGCAGGTTCCTCGAGGCGACCCTCGTAGTCGCGACTCCGACTCAACTCGCACCGAAGGCGTGTCAATTCTTTTGCTTGCCTATCACTGAGGAGCTTGAGGGATCTCTCCCCGTCTGAAGCTTTCCGAAATTTGTACTTGAACTTATCAAAGACCTGCGAAAAGTAAGCTTTGGTTAAAAAATGAAATCCAAAGTTGGAATATCGAATAGTCACCGAATCTTACCACGGAGCAAAATCATTGTGCTCCCTCAAAGGATGAGTGAACATCTACAGGTCTTGTTTTCCCCTTTGAATCACCCGGGGGAGGAACATGGTCATTAGAGAACTCATCCCCATCAGGCGGGCCTTAACCCTGAACCTGCATTGAAGTACCTTCAATAGGAGAAACTAGCAGCGAAGGAGGATCTTTCTCCCCAAAAGTGCCTTCGGGGAGACGACTAGATGACGGCGAAAAGGGAACCTCCCCGTCGCCTTTGCGTCTCTGAGTATTTATTGCCTCACAACAAGCTTCCTCACCCCCCCAAAGGCTTTTTTCGTTTGTTGAAATTCCCTAGACCTGATACCGACAACTCCCTTTTCTCTTCAAAAGAACCCGGTTTCACACCCGGAAGCTCCCCGACGCATGCAAAAGGAAAGCCGATAAGGGGGACGGTTAATCTTTAAAGAGAAAGAGCTCAACAGCACTCACCTGGGGGCTTGGCCTCCCACCTTCCCTTCGACATGTCGCGCCACTTACGCTCATCGTAATTCGAGCAAACCATTAGCCTCCGAATCCAATTCGCCAAATCAGGGACTTCGCGCGGTGACCACGGGGTCGCTGTGAAAAGGGAGGAAAAGGTTTAATGTGGAGTCAGCCTCCACTTCAAACCAACACATTAGTAATGAGAGTGTGCCACTTACGTGTGAGATTCCATTTCTCAGGGAACGGCAAGAATTCCGAGGGGATGATGTTGGTGGTCCGCACTCAGACAAATTGGCTCATCCATCCTCGACCTTCATTCCTCGCGCCCTAGAAACAGAGGATCAGGAGTTCTGACGTTGTAGGGTGACCAGGACCCTACAGTGCAAAGGCCGATACAACCTGATGAGGTGATCAATGGCAAACTTGAGCCCGACCTTTTCAACAAAGAACCTTATCATCAGTACGATCCTCCAGAATGACGGATGAAATTGTGCCAGGGTGACCCGGTACCTCCGACAAAACTCGAGAATGACTCTATCAAGGGGGTCCAACGTAAAAGGAAATGTGTACACGTTCAGAAAACCTCTACGTAAGTTGTAATGTCCTCTCCCAAGGAAGGGACCTACAGTGCCACGTTTCCTCCCCATCCGCAGCCTCTCCTCAGAGCGTCGAGGTGTTCCCCTCCAATTGACGGTATGGTCCTCGACGAGCAGCCTCAAAGATCTCCCTGACGTAGAACCGCCCTTCGAGGCAAAACGTCACGTGATTAACTCGGCAGAAACTGGAGGTGTACCACCGATCAAATGAGAAACGGAGGCAGATCTCTCCTTTCGCTAGCTAACAGATTCAGACACAGCAGCCATAGCTGTGACAAAGCGAGAAGAAGGATGTAAAACCTGAAGCAAGAATATCAAACTAAAATGGCGGAATAATAGAATGATTCTGTGAAGAGACAGTTGTTCTAAGCAGCAAAGTTTCCAAACAAAGGGCAAGAACACGTATATATATAGAGTGAGCAGCGACTGTTCACCCAACCTAAAGGCCACTTAAATCAAACCAACTCATTTACACCTCCTTTTCCTTTTCTGGAAATGCACTGGTAGGGTTATCTCGGTCATTTCATGAGTCATGCTTAGAAAGAATCGAGGCTTCCTTATGGGTCCGACCTCGAGGTAACACCTGAATTCGGGAACTCCCGTTCTCATAATCATAGGCTCTGAGGAACCACCCATGCCGATCCAGACCGAGACAGTACTTGGTCTCGAGGGCTCTGCTACCCTAAGAACAGACTCCAAGAAGTCGACGTCAAATCCAAGAAGAATATCTTTGCAAAAAATTATATATATATATGAAAGGAAAAAGAAAATCCCTTATATTCACAAAAGTATATTTACAAAGTTGTATCTTTACAAAGGAGCTGATGCGCGAAAGGAAAAGAGAAAACAAAAATAATGAAGCGGATCTATCCCTCAGCCTCACCATCGGCCGAGCTGCTGATGGAGTCACTATCGGAACTCCCATCCGATGAGGATGAAGGTGTCGTCTTTTCTTCCAAAACTCTGGCCTCCTCAGCCTCAGCGTGGATATCGACACCCTTGGCGACCGACTCCTCAAGCGCCTGCCTTCTGGCTTGAGAACGAGCATGTTCGATGGCCCTGGTCAAATCCCCTACAACCTTTTCAGATATCTCCCTGGCACGGTTATTGGCAGCAACAACATCCTTCCTGTACGATGCCACGTGCTCATAGGCCTCAGACATAGCCACAGATAGAAGAGCTACCTCCCCTTGGGCATTCCAGAGAATGCCTTGGGTCGAGGTCAAGTCACCTCGCAAGGAGTTCCTCTCTGAGATTACGACCCCGATCCGTTCCTTCAACTCGAGGTTCTCCCTATCCCTGACTGTAGCCTCTTCCTGGAGCTGGTCCACCAAAGCATTATTTTACTCTATCTGCAAAAACAAATTAAGTCAGCTAACTCCTGGAAGCACGAGAGCGGACCCACAGATGCCACGTTACCTGCTTGTTGAAGCTGGACCGAAGCGCCTGTGACTCATCTTCCTATCGAGTTAAGGAAGCTCTTAACTCTTTCAGCTCAGAGCCTCGAGCTCCCCCTCGCATCAAGCAAGCTCATCGTTTAGCTTAGAAAAAACCTGGCCATACGTTTTCTTGGCCTACAATACAAAGGAAGACAGTTAAACGAGCAGAAGTGAGAATTTAGAAAAACGGACAGTAAAACGGAAATATCACCTGTTCCAGGTGTCCCTCGGCCTCCTCAAAAGTGACGGGGGTGTTGGGGTCAATCTTCTCTTCGATGCCATCAAACAATTCCTTGAATGCGTCGTCTTCCCCCCGAAAGATGTCTTCATTAGAGGCGGCCCTGTCCTGGGCGTCCCTTATCTCCCCGGAGGAAAAGGAAGGGCCCAAAGTAGGGTTGCACACTGCATCAATATCGAGCCTTTCGAACTCATCAAGGCGGGCTGTGTCATGTCTCGAGAATGGCTCGGGAACTGCACCCGGGCCTTTCTTCAAAGTCCTCTCCAAATGTGGGTGGACAGTATCGAACTTTTCAGACTCTCCGGCCCTATGGTCAGCAGCCTTCGAAACGACCACTTCGAAACGGTCGTCCTCGTCTTCGTCTACGGTGCAAGGGCTCGCGGAAGTGACCGAAGTCGAGACCGTAGCTTTGGTCTTAAACTTGCGGATCTTGGGTTTCTTAGCCTTAGGAATCTCCTAAGGCTAAGAAGGAGAAAAGAGGCACAAGAAAGAGTGAGTGTAGGAGAAACTGAAAGGTAGCTCAGAAAATTAGAGGATGGATGTAAAAGTATGGATGGCGTTCGAGTATGGTATTTATAGAGATCGCGGGGAGAGCACTCGAAGAACGGAAAGGTCTGACCTTTGCATGTCGTGGGTTTTTGGGAAGTCGTGCTGACGGCGACCCCCGTGCAGCTGGAACAGGTCATTTAATGATCTGATGGAGTGACATAATGATGGCAATGTCGAAGAGATAAGAGATCGAGACTGCTTTTTATCGTTCTAATCTAAGAAACACGAGGACTATCTGTGCACGGGTAAAATCGTAAAGACCGATTTTGCTTTTGTCTTGGTGTTTGATAGCCTATCCGTGTAAGACTCGAGGCATGGTTCGGGGTATGATTTTGGGCTTCCTTTACGTAAGATTTCGAGGGAACGTAGGCTCGGGACTAGAGCAAGCAAATGGCACAAGGACCGAAACGACTAAGTCTGCAACAAAGTACAAATCCGTACTCAAGCATTAAATGGTTGTATCATTCGCAAATCTTTGTAATAAATTCTAAATGTACTATGTTGGGACTCCCCCTCCTATATAAAGGGGACTTTTATTTCTTTGGAAGAACATTACATTGAATATAAGGAACAAGAACATTCTCTGATTCATTACTCAAACATTCTCTATTTCTCTGTGTTAGCTCATTTACTTACATTTATTGCTCTTCATGAATTGCTCTTCGTTTATAGCTCATTATTGATCATAAATAGTGTACTCCAAAATCTGTAAGTTTGTTATAGCATCATCGACCATCCAACGGTAGCTCCGAGCCTCAACCTTGAGGACCCCCGAAGCCAGCATCGAATGCCTGATTTAAGACCTCCCGGTTTGCTTATTTTTGATTTCATACTGCTTTTACCCTATCTGCTTCAATCGCACTTAGCATCAACTGCCTAACAACTAGCATTAAAATAAATCGCATATTTTTAGAACCACATAATAAAATATAATTGTAGCCACCATTTTCAAGGTAAACATTATCTAGTACACATCTCTTTTTACCAGGTCCCATAAAAATTTCATCCGTGTATTTCACACGTTTGACTTTAGTTTATAAACTTAAAACTATAAAATATAAAATTAAAATATGCCCTCATCTTCTTCAACTCAGACCTGCAACACCATTATAGAGCATGTTTTAAAAAATGAAGACAACCAAGAACATTCTACCAAAACTTCCAAAATATTCTTTACCGTCAAATATGGTCATTAAGCTATAAGACAACTTTTTGAAATATTTTCTCCCATTCGAGTTAAAATTGCAGATGCAAAACTAGATCGAGGAAGAAATTCAATCAAAAGTTGACGGAATTGCATGACTACTTAGGTTTCTCCAATGAAGTCAACACGACCGGCTCAACCTGACCCACCTACTCTTTAGGCTCGCTTTCTTCAAAGAACATCACCGGTTCAACTCGCCGGTCAGTCGCAACGCTGACACCAACGTAATTTCCCCGCTCGATATCCCTTTCTCTCGCATCTAGTTCCTTCCTCCATGCTGTCGAGCTGGAACTCGAACGACCTGTTCTCTTGTGCGACTACCAGAATTTATCCGACGACGTCGAGTCCAACTTGTCGTTTTGGCTTCCGTTCTTCCATAGAGTCGTCTACGGCAGAGTTGAACATGGAGTACCTTGCTTATATGCTCCGATGATTTTAATGTCACGTCCTTTATCTACACCACAAATTGGGGGAGTGAGTTCAGAGGATGAAGATGGAGAAGAAGGGGTCCCAATTAAAAAAATTAAATAAGATTTGAACACGTGGCACTTTAATAAATAATCTGATAGCAAAAAATTAAATTTCACGCGCTTCTTTTGTGCAAACACACGAGTCAAAAATGGTGTGTATAGTTACACTCTGAAAAGGTTGAGTAAGTAAAATGATATTCGTCGTCAGAAAGTATAAAACAAGGATTTGGTGTATTGTTCAGGTGGGTACTTATGTATTTTGCCGCAGTATGGTAGAAACAAACTTGCACTTTCGTCTTCTCATCATCACCCATATGCATATTATTGAATCAAATCGAATCTGTCATAGTCTTCCTTCGATCCATTCGATGAAACAAAAGTTTCAATTCAGTTTCCTTCTTTAACAAGCTTTTTTTGGGAATTTGGGGAGGAGGGTGGGGGGTGGGGGGGGTTAGCTTTAGCTGTCGGTTTTTATTTGTAACAGTTTTTTTTTGCAATGGTTCTGTAACCGTTGCGATAGATCATATATTACAACTGTGATCGTTACATAAGGCTCTTGATGCTATTGGCATACTTTTGCAGTTAAACCGTCCTAGTACCGTAAGAACCGTTGCCTTTCCTGTTGCAACGATTTTTTAAACCGTTAGATGACTCTGTGGGAACGACTTTTTGGAAAATATACATATTGCATCGGTTATCAATTCGCCATTATTTTCCCAGTATTACTAAACCAAACACTAACTTATAAATGATTCTAAACTCGCCCACAAACTTTTATGTTCACTTTTAAATCTCTAAACCAAATATTGAACTCCCATAACACTCATAGATCTGAAGAAGGCATATACCATTTTGAAAAATGCTCTAGCGATCTACAAACAAAGTTTGTCCTGGCTTATCAAGCACTTTGAAATCTATGAAGGTCGATGATCTTCGTCCAAACTTGAGAAAAAAGATTCGAAATTAGGGTTTCAGTTCCACAGTCCATATATTCGCTGTCTCTGTTGAACAGAGAGTATTTCTTCCCAAATCCATCACCTATTCATCGCGAGAAATCATCGCCGCAGAGCCTTCCCCTCCAAAAATTGGTAGATGAGGGTGAAAGAGAGGTTAAAATAAAATTCCCGGTTTACCTTCTCTGATTTTCATCATAGTCCCCATTCTTTCATATTTTCTGATCGTGCTTCAACTGAATCTCATTTGGGTTTTTCCTTTTCAAATAATTTTTTTCCTGCGTGCTTTTAGTGGGTTCCTTGAACTATTTTATATCAGAAGGAAACGAGCTTGATAGAGTATTGTTGTATTTTTTTTTTGTTCTGATTGGGTTTCATTTTCGTGTGTGCTGATGAATTATTTAGTATTGGAATGAAATGGCGTGATAGAGTATTGTTATGGTCTTCTTCTTTTTACATGAGATTCTATTGTTACTGCTGATGTTTCTTGTATTCTGATATCAAAAAAATATATCATTTTTGTGTATTGACAGTGGGTTTCTTGAATTATTCAGTTTGGCATGCATTGTATGAAATATATCACTTACTAACTTGAAGTAGTGTATGATTAAAAAATTAATTATTGGTGGATCAAAAGTTGATTTTTTGGATGGCGAGTAGTCAGAAAAAAAAAAAGATGATGAGTATTCGTTTCATAACAACCTCAAATGATTTGGATTGAAGCGTAATTGATTTAAGAATTGAAACTTGAAATCCCGAGTATATCAAATACAATATCCTTTTGTCTCATGAGAATTCTACATCTATAGGAGAAGTGAGAGGAAAACAAAAAAATAGACAAGTTGATGGAAGAAAAAGGCATGTATTTGGCGACGTTAGAAACCTTGTGACTGCTTTTGCCGTAGAAAAAAAAGCCTAAAACTCAAGAATTGGATAGTATCTAGCGTTTATTATGTCACTTCATGCATATGAGGGATTTTTGTAACTAGCTATACAAAAAAAAACTTCAATATGACAAGGCATAAAGAGTGAAAAGGATGACCAAATAGACCATATTTGACAACAATTTGCAGTAAATGAACTCTCTTGGTTCATGGTTTGCGGACATTATTACAGAAGTTTTGTGCCAATATTTTCTCAGGGTGTGTTTGGGAGGGGAAGGGGGGATTTTTATTAGAGGTGACCAACAGTTAACGAGAAAGCAAAGATGAGTTGATGGTAGATGTAAGTTTTCCTACATGTTATAGACAAGAAGAACAATGAGCTTTATATTAATTTCTCTTTTTTTATTTTAGGTGTTAGAATATTTTTGGGAAATTCTCGTTCACTTTAATCATAGATTATCCTTTTCCTTCTTGACCAAAAAAGAGAACATAACAATTTTCCTTTTATTTATCGCTTATGTCCTCTTTTGTGAACTCATTCTAATTAATAATCTCACCTTCATCTATCTCTTTTGTATTTGTGCAGAGTGATTGGTCCTGCATTGCCCTTTGCAGAATTATTTGTTGCAGCAACTAAATTGATAGAAGCACAAGCCGAGCTTAGGAATTTCCTAGAAAATTTAAACTCCCCTCAATTTGTTGACCCACTTCTAATTTTGTATGGATATATTTTAAGTCTATCTTACAACAATAACTATCCAGTAAAGTCCCACAAATTGGGGTCTGGGGAGGGTAATGCGTACGCAGACCTTACCCCTATCCCGAAGGGGCAGAGAGACTGTTTTCAATCGACCCTCGGCACAGGAAAATAAAAACAAGAAAAGAAAAGACAATTCATTAGTAACTCCAGCAGAAATCGTAGAAATAGTAACCTAAGCATGAAAATCATAAAACAAATGACATGCAATGATATTTGCCAGAAACTACCGTCCGGGAGCTCAATAAAATCCGCAAGCCATCTATGGTAAACCCTATCCAACCCCTCCTCACCCCGGTAATGAAGTAAGAAAAGCTCTAGTACCCCCTATCCTACAACCCTGATGCTTGACCTCCAGACCTTCCTATCAAGAGCCAAGTCCTCGGTAATCCGCAGTCTTGCCATGTCCTGCCTAATCACCTCTCCCCAATACTTCTTAGGCTGCCCTTTACCTCTTCTCTAACCCACCACCGCCAGCCGCTCACACCTCCTCACCGGGGCATCAAGGCTTCTCCTTCGCACGTGCCCGAACCATCTGAGCCTCGCTTCCCGCATCTTCTCATCCATCGGGGCCACGCCCACCTTCGCCCAAATATCTTCATTCCTAGTCCTATATATCCTAGTGTGCCCACACACAGGGGCGGATCTAGTTTATCCGCAACGAGTTCCCGTGAACCCAGTAGCTTTTGTGTTGAGCCTGTATTTGTATTGAAAAATTCATTAAATGTATAAGAATATTTAGCTTGGAACCCGCTCCATTCATCCATTTAGTATTGTATATTAACTTCAAATTTTTGTAGGAACCCATAAACCTAAAATCCGGAATCCGTCTCTGCCCACACATCCACCTGAGCATCCTCATCTCCGCTACCTTCATCCTCTGAATATGGGAGTTCTTAACCGGCCAGCACTCTCCCCCATACAACATGGTCGGTCTAACCACAGCTCTATAAAACTTACCCTTGAGTTTCGGTGGCACTTTTTGTCACACAAGGGATGCAAGCCTCCATTGCATCCAGCCCGCCCCGATATGATGAGTGACGTCCTCGCCGATCTC
Organism: Nicotiana undulata; assembly: GCA_005239495.1. Lineage (NCBI taxonomy): Eukaryota > Viridiplantae > Streptophyta > Magnoliopsida > Solanales > Solanaceae > Nicotiana > Nicotiana undulata. Next base: position 45,050 of record MDKH01134752.1, read on the forward strand.
TCCGTCCCCCTGAATCACCGACCCGAGGTACTTGAAGTTGTCCCTCTTGGGAATGACCTGAGATCCAAGCTTCACATCCCTGCCTACTTCACTCGACTCGGCGCTAAACTTGCACTCCAGGTACTCTGTCTTAGACCTGCTTAATTTGAAACCCTTGGACTCGAGGGTCTGTCTCCAGACCTCCAGCCTTTCATTAACACCGACTCTCGTCTCGACAATCAGAACTATGTCATCAGCAAATAGCATACACCATGGCACATCCCCTAGAATATGGTGTGTCAGTGCATCCATCACCAAGGCAAATAGGAATGGGCTAAGTGCAGATCCTTGTTGAAGCCCCATAACCACCGGGAAATGCTACGAGTCGCCTCCCACCGTCCTAACCTTAGTCTTAGCTCCTTCGTACATGTCCTTAATCGCAGATGTAGGCTTCCGACATGCCCTTTGCCTCCAGACATCTCCACAGCACCTTCCTAGGGACCTTGTCATACGCTTTCTCCAAGTCAAATTTTAAGTCTATCTTATTAAAAGAAAACATACACTAGTTCAAGTATACTATATCTAAATTTACTCCTAAACTATCAACTTATGCTTTATGTACATTAACAAATTTAAGTAAATAGAAGTAATCATCTATTTTGTATTGTTCACAACAGGTAAAAATAATATTTTATAATTTTGGGCTTTACCAATTTGGTAGTTCCTCTTGTAGAGGAAACTTTTTCTTGATGTCACACCTATAATTTCTTTTTTCTAGTTTTATGCTTAATCTTTTTCCATCTCTGATTACCACTGTATCTCTATCCAGAGGCGGAGTTAGGATTTGAACTTTATGGGTTCGGAAGTGTAATCCTCTTAAATTAATGAGTTCTAAATTAATAAGTTGTACATATTCAATGGACTTCTTAACACAAATACATGACTTGAACAAAAGCTAGTGGGTTCGGCCGAACCCACGTGCCGCACTCTACCTCCGCCACTGTCTCTATCAAAGCTTTAGTTTTGGGTTGTTATTAATTCAACGTCTGGACAATTAAGTTTCGGAGCGAACAAAAAATTATATTGAAATATGAAGCTTCTTGTTTTTGCTTAGTCAGTTGAATTTCTTTTTGTACTATTACAAATGAATGACTTATGCTTTGGGAATTTTATACATCTGGCCCTTTCTAAGTAACAGTTAAAGAAGAAAACTTAAGCGTTCTTTCATAGTGAATTCCTTTAGTACCCAAAAGAAATATTGCTTGGTTGAGTACTTAAAGCAGTTTCGTTTTTTTTTTTTTTTGTCTTTCATGTATAATTAATTTCTTATAATCGAATCGACTAACTTGTTTTTCATTGTTTTGTAGGTGAAGCGAATGAACAAAGGATAGACGAAAGCAGCCTTACCTAAGAGTATTGGTTGATCTTTGCTAGACTCTTAGATGTTCTGGAATTTTTTGTTATAGAACTTTTGCAATTTTATGTTTGATAACTCTTGAATTGTCAAATAATATTGTATATTCGTTTTTAATTATGGATAATACTAGTTGGATGGTTTATATTATGATTTTGTTGATGAGTAGTCTCCTTTCGAGATTTCCTTTCGACAAGAAATATGTCATAAAGCCCCAAATGGTCGTTGCAATAGCTCTTATTATCGTTAGAGACTTTTTCGTTTCTATACCATATATGAAACTATATTATCAAATATGTTAATGATTTGGAAATTATTCGCCTTGTTAACAGTTTTTTTACAAAAAAAATACAATGCATTAAATACAGAATTTTAGTATCTATAATCTTCCTATTTAGGCGCTAAAATTAAGGAAGTAAATATTCTTTCAGATATTTCATTAAATAAGGAATCATTGTAGTATTAAAATTCCTTATTTAGGTGCGCTAATATTGGGGAATTAAAGATTCTTTCAGAAATTTTCAAACGCAAATCACGCTGTATTAATTTTCGTCTCTTTCTATTCAATGTACCCAGTTTGTAGATATTTTGTAGATAAATTGTAGATTATTTGTATTTTGATTGTAGATGCTTTGTTTTTTGTTTTCACAAATTAAAAATGACTAAAACTTCTACAAATCTTCTGCAAAAAACGCAATTATGTCGAAAATCCCAATTAAACTACAATCGAATGAGAATTGGGTGATACGATATTGAGATCTGTTTGACTTTGTAGTTTATTTTTAGTTTTTTTATAGAATTTTTGTAGATGAATAGAAAATTTTGTAGTTATATTAAATGTAGTTATTATGATGTTTAGAATACAATTTGTCTACAAAAAAACTATACATTAACTACATTCTGGCCACAATCTACAATTTCTCTACATTTTATCTACAATTTAACTACAATTTATCTACAATTTCTGTAATATGTCTTCTTCTTCTTCTTCTTCGAGATTCAATCTGAAATTCAGTCAAAACCAAGTCCAATCTTCACCAGAAACCCTCAAAATTGATATAAGCATACATGATATAACTGTTGTCAATCTTTCTGAATCCAAGTCTACTTCCCCTGACAATCATTCACAACAACAACAACACCATTCAATAGTGAAAACACTTTGTGACTATAATTCACCGAATCAAGAATCAGACATTACATTCAACTCATCAACTGCTGGTCTGATTAACACACCTTTTCGAGGGTTTTCATCGTACGGCCTCAAGCATGGAATTCTACAATTTGAAGAAGAAGGAAGGGAGAAGAGGAAGAAAGGGGAGGGGAAAACGGCTGGTTAAGAATGATGGGGAGAGAGAAACGTGGGATATATGGACACCTTTAATTAAGGAGTAAAAAACTGCTCATTAATTATATCTCTTTAATTAAGGAGTAAAAAACTGCCCATTAATTATACCCCTAAATTAATTATGGTATAGAATTGGTAATTTGGTATACTAAATATAATTAAATCAAACCTTAAGGTAATAAGGTTTCATATATGGTACATGAATGTAAAAATTTCTTATTGTTACCATAGCTTCAAAAGTCGTTGCAATAGCCTCAATAATCATTGCACAAAATAATATCGCAACGTTTTTTGAACCGTTCCACTTGACTAGATAACCGTTGTAATAGGTGGGAAAATGGCAATGCTTTCTGAACCGTCGCAATAGATTTGCTTAGGTAACGGTCTTACAACTGTTGCACGAAACCGTTGCAATAGACCTATCGGCACGCGCCTGGAGTAACACACACAAATTCGTTGCCATATTTCTGTTGCAACGGTTTTGCAACCTATTGCAACAGTGTTTGACCCGTTGCCATAGGCCTATTTTCCTGTAGATGTGTGAGTGTCATGTGTAGTCACAGTTATACTCTAACCATATTCCGTTGTTAGACTAAAGATATTCCATTTTTGTAAACATAAGGGACTAAAGATGCTCACCACATTATTTAAAGTATAAAAATAGACTTTCTCCCAAAGACAAGGGACAATTTTGCTAAACAATTCTAAAATTTGAGACAATGTACTTAAGATTAATTGATTTCGAGCAAGATACCCCTTTGCTTCAACCATGAACCGAGTGAAACAAAGAGTGTGACCTTTTTGTGGGGTCTTTTACTTTTCAAATTACGGGATAAGATGTTCATGAAAAGTAGCGACTCGATTATTTTTGAAAAATAAATAGAAAGGCTTTAAATGTTTAGAAAATAATTGATTGATTAATTGCAATATTTGTTTTGTATAATAATCTATAATAAATATGTTTAATACTATAACTAGTGAATTGCTTGAATTAGTTAAGGATGAGATCATGCGTGTATTGGTAGTTAAGAAACATGTATTATTGAAAAGAGGTTGAATAAGCTAGGTTTTTATCTCAATTTTTTTCATTACGCTTGTTTGAATTGAGGCAAAAAAAGCTCTAACCATGTAAAAGGAAGCACTTTTATTTTTTAGAAATAAAAATACTTTAGTTGTTTATAGAAAAAGATCAAGTGAGCATCTGTCGTGAATACATTTTACCTCCTATTTTTTTCTCAGTGTACGATGATGCTATCAAAAGTCAAATTGATTTAAGAAAAAATCGAAGAAAGCTTAGAATATCTAGAGCAAAAATAAAATACGAAATGTTACTTTTGTCTCATTTTAAATGACGATCTTTGAAACTCATAATAAAAATATTTTTGGTACCTGCTGTCACACATTATATAAGAATATGAAAACTAGTTTTTATTAAATTTTTGGAATATAATATTGGACAAAATCTTGGATTAGTTTTTGAAGCAAACTATCATTTATAACTTTTGTTGGTTTGTAAGAAACCTACTTTTTGATTTTTCTTTGATTTCTGATATACTTTTTAGTGATATTCGAAAATCAAATTTTACTTCTAAAATATCTCAAAAAGAATTCTAAACCAAACAGCTTTGGGAAAGAAGTAATTTTTCAATATTCATCATTAATTGGTAAAAGAAAAAACAAGTCATCATTCCCGAATTGAATTACTGAAAGAATGTAAGGGTAAAACGTTACTGCTTGAAACCTTAGGGATGCTTATTGTGATTAACAAAACTAAAGTCCATGGTAGTCCATACATATATTGGGCCAGGATCCTACATCGGCCCAATTACCTTCCCGGTCAAACCCCGCCGTCCAAGACTTCTCACTCAACCGAACAACGGCGGCGACGGGCAGCAGCCAGCTCAGTTAGCGTGTTTCCCGGCGAGAATACAGCTAAGAGATGGAAAATGAGAAGAAAGTAGAGAGCTATGTGGTGGTACACAACATAGCAAAGAGACACAATGTCGGAACCCTAGCTCGTAGCGCCACTGCGTTCGGCGTCTCCGAGATGATACTAGTCGGCCGTCGAGATTTTAACGCCTTCGGTAGCCATGGCTCTACCTCTCACGTCCGGTTCCGCCACTTCCACTCCCTCAACGATGCTAAAACTTTCCTCAAGGTATTCAAAAAATTCCAAAAATAAGAAACATAAACTTATTTTATGTGCATTTGAAGTATTTTATGTTATTCGAAAGCTAAAAACAGATGTTATTTTGTTCATTTTTTAATTTTACTGAGCAGGAAAGAGATTGTGATATATGTGGAGTTGAAATTACAGAAAATGCGGTGGCAGTAAATGAGCATCCTTTTAAAAGAAGTACTGCTTTCCTGCTGGGAAATGAGGTTGTGAATCTATAGTATCTTTTTCGGCATTATTTTAAAATTGTTGAAATGTTGGTGACAATTTTGTAATGGAAAACAATAAAAAAAAAACAAATGATCCATGTAAGAAGTAATCGGGAATTAGGACTTATCTGTTGTTGTTACAGTTATATAGAGTCCAGTGTTTGTGACGAGTGTTTCTGGTCCAGTTTGAGACTTTTATTTCAGCATAGGGAAAAGTGTTAGATTTATTGAACCTATAGTTTTAGTCCTAATTGCCTTATAGGATAAATATGTAGTATTAGAATAGAATGAGCCTGAATAGAGCAGAATGGGTAAAAAGATTCACATAGCCCATCCCTACTAGTTCAAGATTGATGTGTGGTCGAATGATGTTAAATGGGATTCACATTGTAATCAAATGATGCTCTTTCCTCAACCAAAATATAGTATTATAAGAACTCTAAGCAATTACTGAAAGTTTAGCTTAGAGGTGTTGGCAATTACTTGTTCTTTCTTATGGGTGGGAAATTTGTTACTGATTTCTGGATGGTTTTTGGTGGTATCTGTTTTGGAAATAAACATTAGGGTTGGAAAGCAATTCGCCTATTGAAATTTGTTTGCATAAATTGGTATTGTAGGGTACTGGACTTTCTGCAAAAGAGTGTGAGATATGTGATTTCTTTGTATATATTCCACAATATGGGTGTGGTACTGCTTCATTGAATGTGACAGTCGCTGCTTCCATTGTTCTACATCAATTTGGAGGTAACTTTTTATAGATAATCATTGGTTCTCCTTTTTATCTTATTTTTCCTATTCTGTTTTTGGTGACTGTTCCCATAAACTCATGCTTGCTACGGTTTTCTTTGGGGTTGAGGGCTTAACTCATTTTGTAAGCTCCCTGCGTTCCACAGTTGAGGTGGAGGGTTCATTAGTGTAGAATTCTCTCCCCCCTCCCCTGATGTAATATTAGAATTTTAAACAAAAAAATCATCTTGTATCTTATTCTAGAAGTAAGAAGGCCGGATTTTTCTATGCCGCTTATGTCTGCATTTCGTGCTTTTCCTTTTGTTAACACTGGTTACGTATAAGAAAAGAAATGTAAGGTTATTGGTTCTCATTCCTTTTTTCTAATATAAGTGTATGGTAAACCCCACAACGTCACCCCTCTATCTAGGAGCCCACACAGTGGCCATTTCTCAGTTTGCTCCCCTGGTGACTCGAGCCCCGTTGGCGTTATGGCTAGCGGTGGAGAGTCCTTACCACAAAACTATTCCTTGTCATTTAAGCTCATGCTCCGCACAATGTTCATTCATATTGCCTTTTCTTCATGCGACGAGATATTACTCTCACCCTTTGCCGTTCGTATCAAATTCATCATCAAGATTGCTAGCCTTTGATCTTCACATGGCCGAAGTGTTGTTGCATTGTCGTTTTCAATTCTTAGCCTTCTAACCAATAATGAGAAATTGGAGTCTAGATTTGATTGATTATGTGAACTAGGGTTATATTTGATAATGAATACGGGATTAGTGTCACGCTCCAAATTGGATTGCGACATGTCCGGCACCTAGTGCTTATCAACTTGCACTGAGCAAACTGTAATTATGTATTACATACCCAATTCGCACCCGCGTTATCCAATTTATTAATTAGCAACAACGTTAAATGAATGGGTAGGCCTAAGAAGTATTTAGGCAAGCCATGTCATTGCTCCAGCTTACCGAGGGTATGACCCATGATCGAAAGGTATGGAGATCGAGGATTAGGGTTGTAGGTTGACAGATAGTAGTGTGTTCCTCCTAGGCTTACCAGTAGAACTAGGACTATTTTGGTATTATCTTATTCATGGTTCTTTACTGTTATTTGTTGTGTCATTCGCACCGTTACCATAATAAATTGTTGTTACTATTGCTTGCTACTTGTTGCTTTATCTCCACTGTTTCTTGAGCCGATGGTCTATTGGAAACAACCTCTCTATTTGTATAAGGTAAGGGTAAGGTCTGCGCACACACTACCCTCCCCAGACCCCATTTATGAGAATACACTTTTATTTTTTGTTGCTGTTGTTGTTGCAACGTTAAGCGAAAAAGCCATTTGAATTAGAGTGCGCCGTATCATAAGTCAAGACATGATTCCTATAAACCAAAATATTACACGTTCATCTATGGAGACCTAGGATCCTATGAATAAATATATAAAATTACGGGTCTAGCCCGCATTGTATAAAAAGAAGTAACTGAATAGAGTGATCTTATGAAGTCAAAGGTGGGCTCAGCAAAAGTATGAAGCTGCAGGAATCCTAGTTCATCCGCTGACCGTCCTGTGACCGCTCAACCTTAAACAACTTAAACAAATGACGCCTGACTATTAGAATACTCAATATGCATCATCACCACCCACGGTGGGGCAACCGTTATACAAATATAAAGAAGATATTAATGCATGAAAGATAAATTAAATAAACAGTTCAATTTATCAAAGCAGATAATGTGAACTCAATTTAAGATGCGGGAGAGATAAATCAACTAGATAGTTTAATTTATCAAGCATGTAAAGTAAAACTAGTCTCTTAATGCATGTTTAGGATTCTTAAAACCAGTCAAGTGTACTTATAATCTCAGTGCGCAATCTCGAAGTCTCACAACAATAGTGTGTGGTATGACAATAAAGTACATATACCTTCCATCTGCATTTCAATTTATGCACACAAATGGTGTTGGAATACATCACGATGCCATCCACAAAGACTTTCATACCATCCCGAAATAGTTAGGCCAACGTAGACAGTCTAGGGCTGTCTAGGGGGGATTCTGTGTACTTGAGGGGACCGAGTAAGGGGGAGGTACCGGTAAGAGTGACTAGGAAATATCATATATATTGAAGTCGAATTTAGTCTTTAGCTGCTCTATTCGACAAATTTTCGTCTTCTTTCGTTCTTTTTTCTTTTCTTTTTTTGTTTTGTAATTCCATCTCCATTTTGGAATATAATTAAATATTCATACTCCATCCATGTACCCCGAGCAATGTTATATACTCAATCCATCCCAATTAATGTGGTACCATTCGGATTTCTAAAATTAAACTTCTTAATTTTGACCATGAATTTGAATATAGAATCTTTAAATTTTTTGAAATAAAATCTACATAAGTCACAATAGTTAACAATTTAAGAAATTTAAAAACCATATGAAAAGTTGCGGTCAAAGAATAGCTCGTTTGACTCTCGGAATCCGAACTGTCCAACATAAATTGAGAAAGAAAGAGCAAGTATTAACATATCCAATAATATTTTCCTTAATCAGTTGTCATCAATGGCACACAAAACAATATTTCCTATTTTCTTATGCACGTTTAAATATTATACTTTATTCAAATTTTTTTCGAAGCGCTACAATTAGGAACTAGTACTTGTGGCTATTTGAAATATTTCTGATCTCTCAAGTTTCAACCTTAAAAAGGAAAGGACCAGTGGGCACGCAAGTTATGGACGTCTATCAGCTTGTCTGTTAAGGTCTTGTTATGCAATCAAGAACTTTTCTCATATAAGCATTTTGAAAGTCTCCAAATTGGTAAGGAAACAAAACAGAATAGTGTAATTTTAGAAGGCACAAAGAAATTGGCGTTGGCTATATCAATCGAAAAACTTGAATCTGCTAATCTGACTAAGCTTGATTAGTTGGTTTTAAAAAGTTATACACTTGTAAAGTGTAGTATACTTGGTCATCTGTGCAATTTCTGATCAGCAGAAGAGCAAGAAAGTTTCACGTTGATCAGTTGGTTAACCGGCACAACAGTGTTGCCTACGAACTGCTTTTGCGTTGAATGATCTTGAGGATTCACGGCAAAATCAAGGAAGAGGCTGCTAACTGTATTGCTTATACTCTAGGTAGGAAAATCGTTCTTGCTGTAAAATGCGATGAAATTATGGGAAAGCTAGCTTGCTGGATTACTATCTGCTAGATTTCTTGAATTAATAAATAAGTAATTTGAGAGGATAACTTCTTCAAAATATACACTTAGCTTCTTCGATGAAAAAATGTGTAGTTTTTTGCTTTAATCTCTTCTATTGAATCTATAATACTTTTACGGAAACTGCAGCTTTCATATGCTTCGTCATTGTGCAGCTGTGGCAACTGATGGCTAAAGTCGTCTTTTACACTACAATGTCTAGAAATCAGAAACAAAATCTTCTTGTAAGGCATCACAGATACAAAAAACACCGGAAATTAGCTATAATTAACCCCTCAAGCTAGTGTCAACCAACTATGAATATCCTGTATGGTGTGGCGTCCGTCTTCTGCCAGTAGATCAGTGGAATATGATCCAATGGCTCAAGAGATTACTGCATCATGTAGTAGCTGTATAGAAATTGAAGTCACTGAGTACTGCTGCTGAGAGCTATAGTTTCACACCATTTTAATGGCTCTGATTTTATATGTTCATTTAGTTTATTTTGTCTAGATTCTCTATAGCACTTGCGAAGGGGAGACTTGGAGCAACGGTAAAGTTATCTTTGTGTGACCTATAGATCACGTGTCCAAACCGTGGAATCACTTATGCTTGCATTAGGGTAGGCTTCCTATGTCACACCCCTTGGAGTGCGGCCTTTCCCTAGTCCCTGCGTGTATGTGGGATGCTTCGTGCACCGTGATGCCCTTTTTCTCTATAGCACTTGTATACGTGATCTTTTCCCCAACCTTTCTGCACAGTTATTAATTTATGTGATCATGTAGTTTTAGCTATGTTGTGGACTGAAATTTAGAACTAATTTTTTTTCAGTTTGGGCTGGATTCTCTGAGAGAACACGTGAGGGAAACAAGTTTATTGTGGCTGAAAGACCTTCGAAACAGGCGAAGAAAAATTACTGCATGGAAACATCTGAATCTATTGCCGAGGAGCGAAGACTGAAGAGGGAATCAAATGGGTTCTTTGAAGATACTGGAAAGGAGGAATCACCTTCAAATCTTTTAGATACCTTGTTTGATGATTAGTGCCGGAAAGCATCCTTCAGCTTCATCCACAAGGCCAGGCTGATTTATTTAAGACAGAACCGAAGCAAGTCAACTGTCAAAAGGGGGATTTCGGTTATTAGTGGAGTAAACTATGGAGAATAGGAATTTAGAACCCTAAGTAGTGTCACTGATTGGCCATCATAGAATATAGCATTTTCACATGAATTTTGTATCTACAAGTTTTTTTGTAAAGAGATTGCAGGTTTAGCATGTTTCAATCCCCTGTTTGATGTATTGAAAATCATATTTTACACGGAACTAGATCAGAGGGGCCAGGTTCCATTTTCTGATCGTGGATCAACCATATTCTTTGTACACTTGAAGCTCGGTCTTAAGATGGCCATTGCACAATTATAATATTTAGTTCAGAGTTCAGACTAGCAAAATGATTGCAATTGTAGCTCTATTCAGCAAATGATTGCAAATATACATAATGTATATAGTATCTCCTTTTGCATCAGTGTTCCACTCCAATGTCAGAGTGTTAGGTAATGCCTGGGAATTGTGCCTTGATTGGCTCACCCCCATCTCTATTTGACTTTACTCTAGTAGATCAGTAGAATTAGAAATTTTGATGGCATTAAAGCACTTAAATGCCTTATACAAATGGTCTTTATACGCCAAAAATGAGTTGTGAGGCTATGGTCATGAGTTGCATTTGCATCTGCCAGAAGAGAATGGATCATCCTGTTCTGTAAAGAATGAAAATGACATGGTAGAAATCATTTCAAAAAGGATATAAATATTATAGGATATTCCACCTTTATCTACTAAATACTTGACTAGCTGTTGCGTGTGTCATGTGGCGACTTAACTCTACACCTTTTATGTGTAGCTTCTATTAAAGCAAGCATATTAAACTTTATATTAAAAGACTAATAAACTGCTCCATTGTTAGAATTTTTCTTGGTTTTAGACCTCTTTCCCTTGACTAATATGGGAAAAGCTTAGGTAGATGAAGGTCATCCATTATAATATTATACCAATCAAGGCTAGAAAAACTTTGATGATTTCTCTTTCTTTACAGTTGTTTAAATTTGCAAGAGAAAGAAAGTCCTTGTTCACAGGTATGAGTTAGGTATTGTTTTGTTATCACAGACAAGAAGCTCAACCATTAAGCCACTATGGTCAAACATTTCTAACCCCACCTTCCTTTCTTGGAGCAGTTGGGATGTGCTTTTGTCTCTTTATCTAACGTTTAACTTGCCCTGCTCAGGCTACACAATATCCTTTTCAATGGGAATCAAAACTTTCTAAATCACTAACATGGGAAGTACTATAAATGTGATGCACAATAGATGTTACTTATGAGAGTTTTGTTCCTTCTTTTAGAAATTAATTCTAGTCTCTCTTTCAGACCTTCAATTAAGGCTTAGTTCAAGAGAATTGACCAAACTCAAATTCATGCAGTCAAGAGAGGTTCCAGTGCAGCTCTCATGCAGAAAACAGTTTTCCTGCATGTTGCATGTCTTCACCCGGAGAATTCACCGGCTTTGCTCGAGGATACGGTGGCTGATGTGGCGACGTCCGAGGTCTAAGGTGGTGATCAAGAGGTTTGGGAAGCTGAATTCAAGAGGACATCATGGCCAGCTCAAAGAAAAACCAAGCATCAAATCATTAACAACTCATCCACCTGCCCAAATTAGGCCTATTCGACTAGCCACTTTCAATGCTGCATTATTTTCCCTTGCACCAGCTGTGCCTAAGGCTGAAAAATCAGTCATATTTGCTCATGATGATGATGATGATGATGGTTTCAAATTTCAAAACCAGGTAAAATCTGAGATTAATAGTCGTCCCAAGAGCATATTGAAACACTCCCCTCTTCATCCCACATTAATAAATGGTGCAAAACCAAAGCCAAAAGTTTCAATAAACCTTCCTGAGAATGAGATTTCATTAGCTCAGAACAGGGTATTTGGCATGTTGGAAGATGATTCCACCAAGATTTTGAGTTTAAACAATAACAGCCTAGCCCCTGTTAGGTCTCCGATATGCTTCCCCGCGATGGCTAAATGGATGAATAATGATTATGGAGGCGACTACTTGAGTGGAACAAGGTCCATTCTTGATGTATTGAAAGAAGTGGATGCTGATATATTGGCTTTACAAGATGTGAAGGCTGAGGAAGAGAAAGATATGAGCCCTTTATCTGATTTGGCTCATGCTCTTGGGATGAACTACGTGTTTGCTGAAAGCTGGGCTCCTGAATTTGGTAATGCTATTTTATCCAAATGGCCTATTAAGAGATGGAGAATACAGAAAATCTTTGATGATAAAGATTTCAGGTGCCTCTCTTACAACTATATATCCCTTCTGTTATAACTCATGTTGACTATATCTCTGTTTATGGAATTGTATGTATTTCCTTATCTAAAAGATTAAACTATCATAAACTAGAATACTTTTATCGTTCTTTAAAAGTTTAAACGTAGTACCGGAATGAAGGGTCTTTTTCTTTTTGGTTCTTTACGTAGCTGATGAATTGAATGATGCAGGAATGTGCTTAAGGCTACGATTGATGTACCACGGATGGGAGAGTTGAACTTCTGTTGCACTCAACTTGATCATTTAGACGAGAATTGGAGAATGAAGCAAATTAACGCGATAATTCAATCAAATGACAATCCTCACATTTTAGCAGGAGGTTTGAATTCTCTTGATGCCTCAGATTACTCATTAGAGAGATGGACTGATATTGTGAAGGTAAAAAAAGAGAATCCCAAATCTTATACCATTCTTTCTTGGATTACTAGTTAATCAAACGATTTCTCCATAACAGTATTATGAGGAGATAGGGAAGCCAACTCCAAGAGTTGAGGTCATGAAATTCTTGAAAGGGAAAGAGTACAGTGATGCAAAAGAGTTTGCAGGGGAATGTGAGTCAGTTGTTATCATTGCTAAAGGCCAAAGTATGAATCTCTATCGTAAAGTTTCTATCAAATCTTTCACTTGGAACCATTATATGAGTTGCTTACAATTATTTCTCAATCATGTTATATGTCATTTTGGTGCAGATGTGCAAGGAACATGCAAGTATGGAACTCGAGTTGATTATATTTTGGGTTCACAAGGTCTGCCTTATGCATTTGTACCTGGATCATACTCTGTTGTTTCGTCGAAAGGAACGTCCGATCACCATATAGTTAAGGTGGAAATCATGAAAGTAGCAGGCAGTGCTAGGAAGAATAGTAAGAAACAGAAGAAAGTAAAAGAGAAAGTTGCGAGGATGACAGGTTCTTGTTCTTCAAGAGGGATTTGGCAATCGAACACTTAGCAACTATTGTTATTAGTTTTTGAGTTCTTTAGCTTTTCCTTGTCCGAGGTGTATACATTATTGCAATTTTCTTCTTTATGACTGACTACAGTTTCATTACATGTAGAGTTTAAGATATTGAGGGGAAGTCATGATGCATATCTACGCTCTCTTTTTCTTTTAGACCTAGCTAGAGTATATTCAGTCATCAACATTCTACTCTTAACTTCACCTTTTTAATATTTCTCTAGCTCTTAATTCAAGAGTTGGCTCAAGGATAAGGGTGATATATAAAGAACCTCTAGTTCACAGAATATCCCTAATTGGCTATAAAAGACAAGTTATATATTGGTAAAAAATAGACTCACTATGTGGACTAACTGAATCTCGACACGTGTTAAGAATATTAGAAGGTCACCAAAAAGTCGAGTCCGAGATTAATTGAGTGAGAGTTATTCGGCACCAATATTATTTGTACGGTAATCGTCAGTACCAATATCGTTTGTATCATAATCATTTATGAGTTAGTACGGAGAATATCTCGAAGACATATAAGTACGGAAAAAAAGAGAATCAATCAATCCCAAATAAAATGGAATTTGGTGCAACTCCTCGACCAGTTATAGATTCTTAGCTAATGTACAAAAAACGCAATTAATAGGTATAATGGGCAGACGAGATATTAGGGGAGCGGTTACGGATAGTTTTTACTATTTGAATTTCTTTTTCCCCCCCATGTTATATCCCATTTAAGAACTCATTCTATTACTCTTTAATCACAACATTATATTTCTGGCAAGTCAAGCAAAACAAGTGACGAAAGAGAAACCGTCTTAACAATAACTTTTATTTTTATTTGTTGAGTTTAATTGGAAGATACATTATGTCTGTAGTTAACCCAAGTAGCTGGTAGATCAAGTTAACTGTGCCAATCGACAAATAAGTCAAGTTGTGACGATAGGTGACATGGCACTGTTAGGGATTTTAGAAAATATGCAAGCAGCAAAAAGGTTGAAAAATAGGATTGAAAAATTATCTATCAAATTTTATTAATCATAGGGCTTTAAATAGCCAAATAAATAAAGTAGTAGACTCCTCCTAAAACTAAATAACTAATTATTCTAGAAAACAGTAGCAGTAACAGATGCAAAATCCAACACTCCTCCTTGCTTCTGTTGCTGCAGTCTAAAGAAGGTCATCCTCAATTCCTTCTTCTGTTATTAGTGCTTGTGCATGAGCATTTTTGAACTTGCACACTTTTGTAACATGGCCTTTTTGTTTGCAATTTCCACATAATGCATCAGATCTCCACCAACAAAATTTTTCTAAGTGTGTTTTCTTTTTGCAATATTTGCAATAAGGATAATCGACTTTTTCTTTTTGGTGTTTCGTATAAAAAATACCTTCAATAACTTTGTCTTGTCTGAAGGCCCTTCTTTGCTCTTGTGCTTGAAGAACACTTATTAATTCTGCAACAGAGATGGTAGAGAGATCTTTAGACTCTTCCAGAGAAGAAAATTTGGATTCAAATCTCTCGGGAATTGTCACAAGAATTTTTTCAACTATCCTGTCATCTTTGAAATCCTCGCCAAGTAACCTGATTTTATTGACAATTAAAGAAATTCGGTCAGAATACTTAGCGATGGTCTCATCATCTTGCATTCTAAGAGATTCAAAATCTCTTTTCAAATTTAAAATCTGATTTTGTCTGCCTCGTTCACTTCCTTGATACTCCTGTTTGAGTGTTTCCCAAGCTTCTTTTGCTGTCTCACATGCAATGATTTTAGAGAAGATTGAATCTGCAACTGAATTTTGTATTATAGTTTTGGCTTTGTATTTTTTTGTTTTCTCATCTGAATGAGCTTTGATTTGGGCAAGGGTCGGATTTGGAGGAAGTGGTTGTATAAGTCTGTCTTCCATTACAACTTCCCACAGATCATAAGCTTCAAGATAAGATTTCATCTTCACTGACCAAATTTGATAATTTTAACCAGTGAGGGTTTGTGGGGTATTCAAAGAGAGATCGCTGCTTGCCATTGTTAAAAATTTGGTTAAAAATCGGTATGGATAAAAGTGGGTATGATTTAAAAGTGGTTGAAATTGGTTATTTTTCAGCGAATTCAGAGATCCGTCAAGATCAATGGAGGCTCTGATACCACTGTTAGGGATTTTAGAAAATATGCAAGCAACAAGAAGGTTGAAAAATAGGATTGAAAAATTGTCTATGAAATTTTATTAATCATAGGGCTTTAAATAACCAAATAAATAAAGTAGTAGACTCCTCCTAAAACTAGATTACTAGAATCTTACTATAATTAAAATTATGAGTCTTCTAGCAGACTCCTCCTAAAACTAAACAACTAATTATTCTAGAAAACAGTAGCAGTAACAGATGCAAAATCCAACAGGCACATGTTCCACAAAATCATACGCCTGAGAACACTCACGAGAATATTCAATTAAGAGATCTACTAGTAGGGATGAGGAACAACTAAAGCTAGAAGATGAATTGAAAAGTTTCATAACTCAGCAGAAGCAGTGGAACAATCAGATTGGATAAGTTGTGATGACCCAAGGGGTCATTTTATAGAATTAGACTCCGTTCCATGTTTAAAAGCCATAAAAGACTAAAATTAAATACCTTGATTTGCGTGCGCAGTTCGGACGTGAAACCGGAAAGCTTTTATGTGAAAATATGAGAAATAGTGATTTATAGAATTTAAATCTGATAAAAGTTGACTTTAATCAACATTTTTAGTAAACGGACCCGGATATGTGTTTCGACGATCTCGGGAGGTGCGCAGTAAAATATGGGACTCGGGCGTATGCCCGAAAATGAATTCCGAGCTCCCAAGCCTTAGAAATCAATTTTTGAAATAAATTGTTTTGCTGAAATGTTTATGAATTAAAGAAAAAGAAGGGAGGTCGAGTATGCAAGGAAAAGGGGGTAAACAATAAAAGGAATTTTCAGAAAAATAACCCTAGTATTGGAACTTATAGATAGGACTATTTCTATCATTCATCAGCGGCGGAAATACACATACAGTAGCCTAAAACCCCCGATTAGGATTTGAAGTTACAAAAGTCCTAAAAAAACAGAGGAAAAATAGTGGTTTTCAAGGAGAAGCTGGAATTAATTTGATTGCTAAGAGTTTAAAAAAAAATTGATTCTCTTCTTGGGTCTCCATAGGAGCCGTTGAGGTCGAAATTTGTTGTTGCTGTGACAATTGAGTAGCTGAGCTCCATCTTTTCTATTTTCAGCCTTTATTTGGCCAAATTCTCGTTTATTTCCTGCACAACTAGGTACACTTTCTTTGACTTTGTATCTTAACTGCCTTATTAGTAATACAACTTTAATTTCCTTGTTGCGATCTGTGTTTTGGATTGTTCATGTGTTGAATACATTTGAACTTTTTGTTGTAATGATAAAATGACTTGTTAGAGCATGCTATGAGTTAATTAGCAACAAACTGTTTCTAAAAAAAATAAATTTAATTTACATCTCTGTATGAACAATATATGGACATTAGGGATTGTTAAGTTTGAAAAGTGTGAATGTATATGATTAATTGACGCATGTGGAATTTTGAAGTTTATACTGTAAAGTTCTTATTTGCTATCTTGTTCGTTTGGCTACTGTGCGCAGCAAATCTGATTTATAAGAATAGCTCAGTGACTACTTTCTCGTGAAGTAGGAACCTGTGTGAACGCGGGGAGGGGTATACGAACGCACATGGTAATAGCATATTTGAGTTCGTGGGTGAATGGGTAAACATAATTTGGTCCGAACCCCGAGTTTAGACCAAGCGGTCCCGGGGTCGGGTTTTCACTTTTTTGAGAAAACTTAGGAAAAAATTATATTTTTCAATAAAGCTAATTCCTTTAGCATTATTTAATGATATTAAGTTAATTTCTATTAGATTCGAGCAAGTTAAAGGAGAATTCAAAGGAAAGGCCATAATTGAGCAGTGAGTGGCCTGCGGAATTAAGGTAAGTGTTTGGTCTAACCCTAGCTTGAGGGAATAGGAACCCCACTTATTTGCTATGTGAATTGCATGGGCGTGGTGTATAGGTGAGTGACGAGTATCTATACACCACCCAAATGGCCTGTTAAATAGGAACTTTTCTCTGTTCCCTATTTTATTGAGCCCGGTCTTAATTGTTATTTGTTAATTGTTGTTTCCATGACTACCAAGCCTCTTTACGTGGCTGTTAAATAGTATTTGGATTATTTTTGGAAAATGTTGGTTGTATATTTGATTCTCTTGGAGTGTAGATATGTTGATTAGTTTGATACTATTTTTGGAAGCATATATATATATATATATATATATATAT
>ML264331.1:0-41671 GCA_005239495.1 Nicotiana undulata
AATCAAAGTCATAAAATACCTGGCACCACTCTTGGAGGGAACTCTGTTTGGACCCCACAAGTTAGAGTGTATATAATCTAACTTGTCTCTGGTCTTGTGCTCGGACTTCTTGATAAACTTTACTCTTTTCTGTTTACCAAACACACAATGCTCACAAAAATTCAAAACTTGATTTTTGTACCCATTCAACAAATTCTGCTTACTCAACAAAGACAATCCATTATCACTCATATGGCCAAGTCGCAAGTGCCACAACTGAGACTGATTCATATCACTTTTCCCAGAAGCTACATCAATTTCCCCTTTAACTACACTGTCCTGAAGATGATATAATTTAGAATGTAGTTTACCCTTCATGAGTACCATGGAGCCTTTACACACTCTAAGTATTCCATTGTCGGAGTGAAATTTATACCCTTGATCATCCAAAGTCGAAAGAGAAATCAAATTTCTCTTTATCCAAGGAACATGCCAACACTCAATGTTTATAAATAATTTCGTCAAACATTCTCAATTGGATGTTACCAACCCCCTCTACTGGTAATGGATTATCATCTCCCATATAGACAGTCCCACTCATTTGCTTGTAAGTTGCAAACCAATTCTTGTGTGGACACATGTGGAAAGTTGCACCAGAATCAAGAACCCAAGAATTTTTCCCATGACTAGAACTCACAGCACAGACTTCCCCTACATAGTCACTATCATCAGAATTATTGCCAGTGTCAACAATATTTGCCGAATTATCTATTTTCTGCTTCCCTCTTTTCTCCTTCAGCTTAGGACAATCTCTCTTGTAGTGACCTTTCTCCCCGCACTCATAACAGTGTTGCTTCCGTGCTCTAGACTTTGATATGGCGGTTGACTTTTTCTTGTTAAGGTCCTTTTGTTGTGTTCTTCCTCTAATCACAAGACCCTCGCCCTCAATTCTGCTGTCTGGAAAGCTCTTTTTTTCAACTCTTTAGATTTTAGTGCATTACTAACATCTTCTAGTGAAATGCTATCTTTCCCATATAGCAGTGTATCGGCAAAAGTATCATAAGACTGTGGTAAAGAACATAACACAATCAAGGCCTGATCCTCACTCTCAATTTTGATATACACATTCTTTAGGTCCATTATAATTGAATTAAACTCATCAATGTGAGTTTTAACATGTGTACCTTTATTCATACGGAGATTGTATAACCTCTTTTTCAGGTAGAGGCGGTTTGTAAGCGAATACAGATCTTCCAGCTTCTTCCATGTCGTTGCTGTAGAAGTTTCTTCAGCAATTTCCCGAANCGGCGGTTTGTAAGCGATTTCTTAGAATACAGATCTTCCAGCTTCTTCCATGTCGTTGCTGTAGAAGTTTCTTCAGCAATTTCCCGAAGAACGCTATCTATAACGCTCATGAAGATTGCACCCAAAGCCCTCTTCTTCAGGTATGCCTTCTTTGTCTCTTTCATCTCTTCAGGAAAATCCTCATCAATTGCTTTCCATAATCCTTGTAACACCAGGGACGATTTCAGCCTAATCTTCCATAGACTGAAACTAGAACCCCCGTCAAATTTCTTCGTACTTTGTTGAAGATGACGAAGACATCTTAACCCTAGATTATATGTAGAAACCCGAATCTTGCTCTGATACCAGTTGTTGGGCTAAACTAGCCCAAATACACTCTTAATATGATGTGATATTGTTCATTTTGGGCCAAGCCCGCACGATTTTTCCCAGAAGGCCTCACACCATTAAGAGATCCCTACACCTTATATGTAGACTCCCAATCTTTTCAGCTACCAATGTGGGACTTCGTTCGCACAACCAATAATCTCCCCCTCGAACTAAGTTCCACGTGGCCCACTACCACGATCCACATGTCAATTTTCGAGATTACTGTGTGCCACCCACATTCTTAGAGTATTATGGCACCCGCAACCCGCAACTAGCTTCTTTTTGTGTGCGTGCCGCCGCGCAGCATCACTCCGCCATCTCCATACTCGTCCAGCTGAACCTGGGCTCTGATATCATTTGTTGGGTTAAACTAGCCTATTACACTCTTAACATGGTGCGATATTGTCCGCTTTGGGCCAAGCCCACACGATTTTCCGCAAAAGGCCTCACACGATTAAGAGATCCCTACACCTTATATGTAGACCCCAATCTTTTCAGCTACCGATGTGGGACTTTGTTCACACAACCAACAATCTCCCCCTCGAACTACATTTCACGTGGTCCACTACCACGATCCACGAGTCAATTTCCGAGATTACTGTGTGCCACCCACATTCTTAGAGTATTATGGCACCCGAAGCCCGTAACTAGCTTCTTTTTGTGTGCATGCCGCCGCGCACCATCACTCCGCCATCTCCATACTCATCCCGCTGAACCTGGGCTCTGATACCAATTATTGCGGAATATCGTGGGTTAACTAGCACACAATCACACACAAAGCAAATAGAGAAGAAAAATCAACACAAGGATTTAACGAGGTTAGACTAAGCCTAATCCTCAGGGCAAAAATAGAGAGAGTTTTCCCCTATGAATGAGAAGAAAAGCATAATACAATCTATAGAATCCCCAACTACAACCCCTATATATAGACCCCAAAAGGTTCCAAACATATATGAGAAAGGTTTCATAATTTGACAAGGACTATAGGTTTCTTTCCCAAATCTATTAGGCCAATGAGTTTTTCTAAACCTATTAGGCCAATGAGTTTCCTAAAAATACAAGGAAATAATTCAAGCCACAAATAACAAATCTTCCCCTTGGCTTGAATTCTCTTCATCAATAGGAACAACGTCTCTCTACCTTGCCCTCAGCCCTCGCAAGAGCTCTATTCATTGCAAAGTAGCTGCGTTGTTACGACTCAATCATCAAATGTAATGTATTCGATGCAAATTCTTATACGTATCTCTTAAGGAGTAATGAATCTTGAAAGAATTTCGATATTATAATTTGATATTTTGTTAAACACTACTTTCATTTAATACTGTTTGAAAGAGAATTTATATAAAAACATAATTCACAATTTAGATATGATTCTCTAGCATCACTTATTTTTAAGTTTCAACAAGTTAATAAAGTTACATAATTCACCATACTATACCATGATAACTAATTATTTGTAAATGTTACTAGCTAATATTGGGCTATTAACTTAATAAGTATTGTACCATGAAAAATTAATATTTAGGAAAATAATTATAAAATAATTATGGACTATTATACAATAAAGACATAACAAAAGTTAACAAATAAATACTTTTAAATAAAGATTTTTTTAAAATTTATTATCGTAGCAGTCTTAGTGGATAACATGCGATAAATTTTTTAATTACGACATAAAATACTCTCAACGTAATGATTAAGGTTAAGAAAAAAGTAATTTTAAATAGTCAACGATTTATTAAAAAACTTTGAGGATTTACAAGGTTACACACAATTGCATAAAGTTCTATTAGGCGAGTCCAATACGCTGGGCGCTGGGCGTGTCCGGGGGCGTAAGCCCCGAGGGCCCAGGCGTAAGTCTCATGGAACTAAGCCCCACACATAAGCCCAGGGGCGTTTTACGAGTACTCCGCCCAGGGACGAGCCCCGAATGAGTCCCAATTTTACCTTTTAAAACAGATACATAGCTTATGCACCGAATTATTTGTAGCAAAAAGAAGAAAAATAAATTAGTTCTGAGTCAACAAGTTTTATCAGATGTCACTGCTAAGACACAAAAAAAACTACTTCCAGTTTAAAGAAAAATATCCTATTCGTTTGTCAGTTGACATGTATTTTCTTTTCAAATTAGTTAGAGAAGCAAATTTAAAAGCTTAAACACTACTATATTTTCTGCGGCGTGCAGTGTATTATATATGTATTCATGGAACTTATACAATGCTCAACTCTTGGATCAAGCAGTCAGCTTTCCTATTTTTGGTTACAATTACCATTTCAATTGGTTGGTACATAACTTATATACCCATTTTGCATTAAACTAAAATGAAAGTTCTGTTCAACAAATTTTCTCAAATGTCACTGCTAAGACACAAAGCAAACTACTTCCAGTTTAAAGAGAAATGCTATTTGTTTGTCTGTTAACTTGTATTTTCTTTTCAAATGACTTTATAGTTAGAGAAGCAAATTTAAAAGTTTAAACACCACTATATTTTCTATGGTATGTAATGAATTATATGTATTTTATGAAACTTATAAAGTTTCTTGAATTTGTTTTGCATGTTATTGGTCTTTCCAAAGCAAGATATGTGTGACTCTCAACTTTTCTAACCACAGGATATCAGAAAAGAAAACCCTACGTCTGTTTTAGGAACTATAACTCATTTATGCTTGCATATGTTTATGCAATTTTAATTTAGCATATCAATAAATTAGAAGTTACATCCGTGTATCTACACACAAAACCCCATACTTTATGATGTGTCTTATAGACTCATTTAACTTTAAACCTTAGCAGATTACTTTAATTTGAGTCTAACCTTTTAACGATACCAATCAACATACAATAGTTCCTAATACAAATATATGTGCAAGTCCATAAATTCGTACAATCTCCCAACTACACACACTTATATATATATATATACACACGAGGTGACGAGAGTCCGTATGTAGCTATCTATATTCATGACATGTCCGGGTAGACATAGATTCACATAATACCTTTAATTGTGCTATTTGTACCTATCCTGTGTATTGATTTTATTGAGTATGATTGAGATTGAGGATTTGGATAAAGATACCGACTAAGTCTCTTACTTTGGAAAACTTGGGAAATATATGATGAACTATGGAATCCGTATCTTCTAGACTAGCATATACTTCCGCGAGCGAGGTAAATTTCTCTACGCTTTGATCAGGCCGTTCGTCTCGGCAGTGAATTAAATTACTCTTATGGGATCGGGCCGTTCTCCTTGGCAGTATGACAACACAATTCTTATGGGATCGTATTGTTTGCTTCGACATTATGGTAACACTATTCTTATGGGATAGGGTCGTTCGCCTCAGTAGTACTGAGTACCCACTATTCCTATGAATCGAGTCGTTTGCCTCGGCAACTTCGTGCTTAATATTTGAGGCTGGATTTAGTTTGCTAATAGTTGAGTTAGCGCCTTCAAGGACGGTTATGAGATGTTTAGTGATTTGATATAGACTCATGTGTGCAATTACTGTAATTACTTTTATTTGCTTCGCTTCCACTTGTTGTAAACTCACCATGTCTACTTTATGTATTTCTATTATTGTTTGAACAATAGTTAGTGTCAAGTCGATCCCTCGTCACAACTTCTTCGAGGGTAGACTAGATACTTACTCGGTACACGTTATTTTCCGTACTCATGCTACACTTCTGCATTGAATGTGCAGGTACTGAGACATGTGCTACTAGTGGTCACACGAGCGCGTAGCTGCACTTCTACAAAGACTTAGTGGTGAGTTGCTTGCCTTGCTACGACCTGCAACACCGGATTTTCCCTCTACCTTGTTTATTATTTTTGTCTATTACCTTTCAGACGGCTTAAAGTATGTAATTTATATGCATATTGCCTTGCATTTTATTCATGTTTCGTAGATTTCGGATGTGTAATATAATGATTTGTGCTAATTAGTGGTATTTTTATGCATAGGAATCATCCGGAGGCAATGTGAGACGAATATGCACAAATTGAAGCAAAAAGGGAATGAAAAGAGAAAAATCCACAATGTAGCGCCACAAGCAGCGTGGGCCGCTACCAGTGGTGCACAAAACAGATTATTCAAATATCCTGCACCAGGGCTAGTGCCCCACGCTACCCTGGGTGCTGGTGACGTGAAGTTGTCTTATTTTTCCCAAGGCTTGGTTATTTCAAACTCAAGATGCCCCCAAATCGTATAAAAGCAAACCTAGACCTATTTTGGCAAGGGAGATAGGACTTTGAGAGAAAAATACAAGTACGAAACACTCAGGAGCACAAAAGTC
The DNA here is from genome assembly GCA_005239495.1 of Nicotiana undulata. Taxonomy (NCBI): domain Eukaryota; kingdom Viridiplantae; phylum Streptophyta; class Magnoliopsida; order Solanales; family Solanaceae; genus Nicotiana; species Nicotiana undulata. Next base: position 5,948 of record ML264331.1, read on the forward strand.
ATCAATTCTTCCATTCTTCTTCTAGTATTCATAGCTTTTATGTTTGAAAACAATACATTGATGATTGTTATGAACATGAGTGGATAAGAACCTCATTATTGTAGGGTTATTAGTCGTTCTTGACTATTGTAAATTGACAGTTGATTGTTTTGCTTGATTTTATCACATTAATTTGTTTATTCAATCTTGCACTCAATTATTTTATTGCGTAGCTAACAATAGAATACTATATATGAATTAATATATGAACTCGAACGTGGGAATCATAAATTCCATATAAGATTGAATAAAGTAAGTTCTTGAATCCGGGCATCAGAGAATAGATTCGCGATAAGGATTGACATATTCTAGTTACCTTACTTAGTTATTTTTGTAGGAAATATACATGGATTCTTGTCAAGTTTGATTCTATAGACATATAGTCTTAGGTTGATTTTAATAGGCGAGCGAAGCGTAAAAAGAAACTTTGCGAGCATAATAAATCCTGCCAATCAACAAATTAGATAAGTCAAGTGATTACATCAATCCGAAAAAGCAATAGGAGAGACGTTAATCCCATAACACCAAAATATCTCAATCTCATTGAATTCTTCCTAAGTGTTTGTTTGCTCTACTTGCGATCTTATTTTCTTTCTTGCTTATTAGTTCGTAGTAATTTAGTTATAAGAATCACAAGCATCTTCTTCACACTCACTTGAGCATTAAATATATAAATAGCTTAGATTGGAAATAGTTGGTCATAAATCCTTGTGGGAACGAACTTTCTTATCACCTTATTACTTGTCGACCACGTATACTTGCATGTGAATTTTGACCCAACATATTTTTGGCGCCGTTGCCGGGGATTTAGAAGTTAGTTTTTTGTCTGAAATAAGCTCTTATTGTTTTTGCTCAAGTGTTAATCTATTTGACTGTTTCCGACTCTACGGGTTTTCACCTTGAATGCTAAGAAGAAGTAACAGTTTGAACAACCTTCCTCCTCCTAATCCTGAACCCGAAAGACTTTTCCACAGGACAAAAAGGGAGGCAAAAGAAAGAGGATGAACTGCAAAGTTGGGTATTGTATTCCAACCACAGTCAATCGAGATGACAGAAATTAAAGAAAAGATCGGTGATTGAGGCAGCAAGGCCAAGTCTCGCAAATATGACTCATGCTATCGTGAAGCCTGATATAACCTGGCACTTTCAGCCGCAACAATACATGGTGCAGTTGATTCAATCCATAGGGCTATTTGTGGGGTTGTCAAGTGAAGATCCCCAAAGGCATATACAAAATTTCTTGGAGATTACAGATACATACAACTATCTGAACGTCTCTAAGGACTATGTCAGACTCACTTTGTTTCCCTTTTCTCTAAGGGGGAAGCAAAGGAATGGTTAAACAAGGAGATCGCAAACTCGATCCACACTTGGGATGATCTGGCATGAAAATTCCTAATCAAGTTTTTTCGCACTAAGAAGACAAAGGCACTAAGGAGCCAGATTCTAGGGTTTCAACAATGAGATGGTAAGACTCTTCGTCAAGCTTGTGAAAGATATAAGAAACTACTCATAGACTACCCACATCATTGTCAGATTAATGAGGTGTTGGGGCATACTTTTGTGTATGGATTAGACGAGACCTTCAAATTAAATCTAGACTCATCTTGTGGTGGAAGTTGCATGCAAAAGCCATACAGGAAGATTCAGACTCTACTAAACAATTTAATTACAAATGATCATAAATGTAAATGTGAAGGTGACTCAAAAAGGATTAGGGGTGGGCATAAAATCCGAAAAACCGAATTCCGAACCGAACCGAATTAATTCGGTATTTCGGGTTCGGTTATTTCGGTATTTTGGTATAATTCGGTATTAATTTTTCGGTATTTCGGTTCGGTTTTCGGTATTACAATTTTAAAAATTCGGTATACAATATACCGAAATTTTAAGTATATATTTTTTTGGACCCTACCTATACTAACACACCTAGTGTCCAACCCAATGTAATTCCCATTTCCCGTCGCCCCAAGCCCAGCCCAATGTAATTCCTAGTTGGTACTTCTTGTGCTTGTTCTAGACTGCTGTGAATCACAGTGAATGTGATGTAGCGTTTNNGGATGATAAAATAGAAAGCAGAAGATACACTCTAGCTGGATTAGATATCAGTCGTGCGAGCAGAGCTTGCTAAACTAAACAATAAAATGGCTAAGACTGCAATGGGTCAAGGGCATCAGATGCAGCAGGTTCTGAGGATGACCATATATTATGAAATTTGTGGAGATAGTCATATAAGTGACCAATGTCCGTTAAATACTTAATCTATCTATTATGTAGGCCAGCAAGATAGAGGTCCAAGGAACTAGAATAATTACTTTGGGAACATCTATAATCCCAACTGAAGGAATCACCCGAATTTCTCATGGGGTGGGAACCAGACCACTCAAAATCAATACAAGCCTCAAGGGAACTATAATCAGCCGTAAACGCCACCTCAACATGTAGAAGAAACCATTAATAATATATTGAAAAATCTGTTGATTGATAACCAGCAACTTCGAGCTGATAATCAGCAATTGAGGACTGGATTCCGAAATATAGAGAGACAAATTTGGCAATTGGTTACACAACAAAATACTCTACCTGCAGGGGCCCTTCCCAGTGATACAAATAAGAATCCTTAAGTAAATTCTGTAACTTTGAGGAATAGAAGAGAATTAGAAGAAGTCCCAAAAAGAAAGAACAAGTCACTCCTAAGGGTGACCTGATTCCCAAAACTGTGGGAGAAGCTGAGAAAGAAACTGAAAAAAAAATGAAAAGACTCTGATTGCAAGGCCAACACCTCATTTCCCATAAATATTAAAGAAGAAAAGTGATGAGAGGATGTTCAACAAAGTTCTTGATATGTTGAGCCAAAATTAATTGAATCTTCCATTGGTTGATGTGCTATGTGAAATCCCAAAATATGCTAAGTACATAAAAGATATTATGGCTAACAAAAGGATGTTTACAAAGTTTGAGACTGTGGCATTTACTGAAGAGTGCATCGAGAATGCAAAGAAAATTGCCACAAAAGTTGAAGGATTCGGGGAGCTTCACCATACTTGTTCGAATTGGTGAGGTAGATGTGGAGCGAGCACTCTGTGATTTGGGGGTTAGAATAAATTTTACTCCCCTATCAAATTTCAATCAATTGGGGTTGGGATCCCCAAATCCAAACACAGTCATGTTGCAGCTTGCTGATAGATCTATTGTCCATCCCGAGGGGGTGAAGAAGATGTGCTACTACAAATTGGACAATTTATTCTGCCAGCAGATTTCATTATACTAGACTATGAAGCTGATGACCAAGTTCCTATCATCTTGGGACGACCTCTCTTAGCCACCGCTAATGTTGTGATCAATGTTCATGAAGGAAAACTGATCCTCCGGGTTGATAATGTGGAAGCAGTCTTTAATGTATACAAGGCAATTCAGCGCCAAGTTGGCCAGATATGATTATTATTGTTTCCTTGTGGATATTCTGTCTATAACTATATCTCAATTGCACCTGAGGACCAAGAGAAGACTACATTTACTTGTCCTTACGTCACTTATACTTTTAAGCGAATGCCATTTGGGGTTGTGCAATGCACCTGCGACTTTTCAAAGGTGCATGATGGAAATCTTCACTAATATGGTAGAAAGATTTGTTGGAGTATTTATGGATGATTTTTCGGTCTTTGGACCATCTTTTGATGAATGCTTAACGAAATTGAGTAAAGTTCTTGCCAGGTGTGAAGAGACAAATTTGGTGTTGAATTGGGAGAAGTGCCATTTTATTGTAAGAGAAGGAATTGTACTTGGGAACAAGGTGTCCAAAGATGGGTTGGAGGTGGATAAGGCAAAAGTGGATGCAATTGAAAAATTGCTGCCTCCAATCTCTGTCAAAGTAGTCAGAAGCTTTTTGAGAAATGAAGGTTTCTATCGTGGATTCATTAGAGATTTCTCTAAGATTTCTGCTCCATTGTGCAAGTTGCTTGATAAGGATACACCTTTCATGTTTGATGAACACTGCTTGAAGGCGTATAAAGAGTTGAAAAAGTTATTGGTAACTGCACCAAATGTCACTGCCCCTAACCGGGGAGAGTTTTTTTGAATTGATGTGTGATGCCAATGTCACAGCAATTGGGGCCGCATTGGGCCAGAGGAAAGATGAAGTGTTCCACTAAATTTACTATGCTAGAAAAACTCTAAATACAACTCAGAAAAATTACACATTCACAAAAAAAGAGTTGCTAGCGGTAGTATGGGCGTTTGACAAATTTAGGGCCTACTTGGTGGGAGCTAAAGTAATCGCTTACACAAACCATACAACCATCAGGTATTTGTGTGAGATAAAGGATGCTAAGCCTAGACTAATTTGTTGGGTTCTTCTCTTGTAAGAATTTGACATGGAAATCAAATATAAAAAAAGGATAGAAAATCAGGTGGTAGACCATTTGTCGCGCTTGGAAACTCATGCACATGTCAAGGAAGGGGAACAAAATTTAGGAAAGCTTTCCCGATGAGAAATTTCTATCCATCATAGCTGGCACGTCCCCATGGTATGCTGACTATGTGAACTTCATTGTAAGTGGGGTGACTGCGAGTTATCTCCGGATGGTAAGAGAAAATTCGTGTATGATGTAAGGCTTTATCCATGGGATGAGCCGTTTTTGTTTAAGCAGTGTGCAGATCTGAGGAGGAGATGGAAGAAATTTTACATGATTTCCATGCATCACCATATCGGCGGCACCATGGTGGAGACAAAATGGCTGCAAACGTGTTGCAGTTGGGATTCTATTGTCCTAGGCTATTAAATGATGCACATGCTTTTGTGAAAATGTGTGATAGGTGCCAAAGGATGGGTACGATTTCGGGAAGGCATGAGATGCCATTAATGGGCATACTTGAGGTTGAAATATTCGATGTTTAGGGAATACACATCATGGGGCCGTTTCCATCATCAAATGTCCATCGGTACATCCTGGTTCCCGTTGAATATGTGTCAAAGTTGGTTGAGGTTGTGGCTTTGCCTACGGATAATGCTAAAGTGGTGGTGTCAACTTCTTATCATCCGCAAACCAGTGGTCAAGTGGAGGTCTCAAATAGGGAGATAAAGCAAAATTTGGATAAGACATTGAGCGCAAGTAGGAAGGCTTAGGCTAGCAAGGTAGATGGCGCTCTATGGGCATATCGCACAGTATACAAAACTCCAATTGGCGCTTCACCATACATGTTAGAATGTAGAAAGGCTTGTCACTTTCTTGTTGAGCTTGAGAACAAGGCATATTGGAAAATCAAGAAGCTCAACTTGATATGGATCTAGCTAGGGAAAAATGGATGTTGCAACTCAATGAGCTCGAAGAGTTTCGACCGCACCCATATGAGAATGCGAAGTTGTATAAAGAGAAAACAAAGAGATTCTAGGACAAACACTTTTTGCATCGTGAGTTCAAAGCCGATCAAGTGTTCTCTTGTTCAATTCAAGATAGAAGCACTTTCCTGGGAAGCTCAAGTCTAGATGGTACGAGTCCATTTGAACTAGTGCGGGTTACAAAGCATGGAGATTTTGGGCTAAAGGACCCCGAGAGCAATGCCAAATTTTTAGTCAATGGGCATAGAGTGCAACAGTGTTGGGGTGGTGCGGTTCGTCCTCACAACACTTTGATAGACTTGGTGGATGCATGAGGGAACGTGTTGCGTCGTGCCGTGATATTAAATCAGGCGCTTGTTGGGAGGCAATCAGATTTTTTGTACTTTCGTAGCTTAGCTTTTGTTTTTTAGTTAAAGTAGACTAAATATTTTTGTTTTCTTTGTAGTCATAAAAATCATAGATAGGATCTGCGCCCGCCTTTAATACCTGCTCTTCAATCCGAGTGGTTAATAATGCACGTAAGTATGATGATATTGGTCTATACAGCCCTTTTATGCGGATATTATTTTATTTTTTCTGAAATTGAGCCAAACTCTCACGGTTCTATATCTCTCTCTCAAAGTTCTCCATTGTTCCTTGCTTATTTTCATCTCAAACTAAATGGTATGTTCTTCTTCTTCTTCTTCTTCCCTCTTTTCTTGTAATTTAGTGATTTCTTGTGTTGTACTATCTCCCCCCCATCCCAAACAACCCCCACCCCTAAGTTTCTTTTAGAATTTATGTTGTTATAATGGGTGGTCCTTAGGTAAAAATTGGTTGTTGAAATTTATTGTGACTATGTTCTATGGAGTAGTGAACTACATATCCCTCTACTTCATTCAAATTTAGGAGGGTACTCATGATCCACCATTATTGAATAAACAGAAATACAACTGATGCACACCATGTGTTTGATATAATGCTTGAAAGAGTAAATTATGCACCGTTGCAGTCTGAGTAGCCGAGTGTCATTGTTGTATGTGATGTTAGGATAAGTGTGTGATGTTTGGGGGTGGTTTTACATAATCGGAAGCTAGTGTTCCATGTTCACCATACCATAATCACACTACCCACACCTTGTATCATGTGTATATATCTTGTAGCCTCTTGTTAGAAGTAGTTAGTATGTTATACTAGTTGTAGTAATTTGGACTCAAGTATTGCTTGATTGCACTAAAGCTAAGTCATGTCCATGTACAACTACTTGAATTGTGTGGCATGAGAAAGTCTTGAGTACCCATATTTTAACGACCCGACCGGTCGTTTTAATTTCTAGAATCATGTGCCCCTAAATAAGATTTCCCGTACTTGCTTTTGTTGATTTATGACTTGCGGGGATGGTTGGTTCGGGATTTGGAAGAGTTTGGGTTGGAACTGGAACACTTAGTTCCTAAAGGTTGGCCTTAAAGACCAAGTTTAACTTTGGTCAATATTTTTAGTAAACGACCTGAGAATCGTGATTTGAAGATTTCAATAGGTTCATATGATGATTTCGAACTTGAGAGTATGATCGGAACGGGTTTTGGATGATTCGGAAGCGTTTTGGCGCCAAATAATGAAATATGATTCTTGAAGTTCAAAAATGAGCTTTGGGACATGTTTTGGTGATATCGCGGTCTTCCGAGACCTGGGAATAGTTCCGCAATGTCATTTTTGACTTGCACGCAAAATTTGGTATCATTCCGAGTAGTATAAGTACGTTTTGGCGTGTTGGAAAAGAATTTAAGAACTCAAAGTTCATAAGTTGGATTTAGTTGGTTTTGGGGTATGATTCTTAGATTTAATTTCGTTTCGGGCATTCCGAAGGTTCGAGCGAGTCCTTCTTATGATTTAGAACTTGTTGGTATGTTTGGACGGGGCCTCAGGTGCCCAGATGCCATTCAGACATCGCGCGAGGCAAGTACAAGCTCTAAAAGAGCTGCTGGTGCACCAGATCTGGTCCGACTGCACATGCAATTGGCCACCCGCAGGTGCAAGACCGCAGGTGCGGTTGAAGCCTCGCCGATGCGGCCATTGAGTGGATGCCCAGGTTTTGTAGATGCGGTCCTTTTTCCGCAGAAGAAGAGCAGCATGTGCAAGCTCCCTTCTGCAGGTGCGATCCCTGCCAGCCCCTCCCCTTTCCGCAGATGCGGACGTTGGTCCGCAGAAGCGAGACCGAAGGTGCAGTCCACACGCCGCAAGTGCGAAAGCACTGGAGGCAGTGAGGTCGTTTTAAAGTCGAGACTTAGGCATAAATGGGGCATTTATTACATCCTTGGGCGATTTAGGAGCTCCCAATGCAGAGATTTCGACTTAGCACCTTGATGTAAGTTATTCCTACTTAATGTGAGTTTAATACCTAGTTTTTGGGTAAATTAACACACAAAGATTAGTGAAAATTATGGGTTTAGAGTAAAACCTAGTCTTTTGGTTAAAAAAAAAGATTTAACCATGAAATTTGTTAGGGAATCTAGTAAATATCATATATTATTGATCCTAAGGTTATGGGTAACAACTTCCCTTAAAAAATTTCAGAATCTGAGCATGTGGGCCCGAGGGTGAATTTTAGGAATCTTGCAAACTAGGTTGGATAATCATTTAAATGGGGAAAATGTGTACTTTTGAGCGTAGATTGATTACTTTATGTGATGTTTGGTTAGTTTCGAGTTGTTGGGCGACGAATTTGGAGGTTTGGGCACATTCTTGAGTTGGAAGTAGGCTCGAAACGAGGTAAGTATCCTTTCTAACATTGTAAAAGGGATTTTCCCCATAGGTGGAATAATTAATTATGTGCTATTAATTATGGGGGCTACGTACGCACGAGGTGACGAGAGTCTGTGCGTAGCTACTATTATGCTTAAGTTCGGTTAGCATAGGACCCCAAAAGCATGATTATTTATTATACTTGGAACTTTATTGTGTAATTTACTTGGTTAGATCATATCTAATTGGTAAATATAACCTAATAGAGTGAACAATACCCTAGTGACATTTAAAGAGAAATTGACATTTCTTGAATACTTGCCTTCTTGATAAATCCTGTATTTGCCTGCTTGATGTGCTTAATTGTATTGCCCGTGTCACATGTATGATCCGCGAGCGGGGTAATAGATGCATCTATGGTTCACGCCGTTAGACCCTCAGACAGTGCACATTTATTATTATGTTGGATCAGGTCGTACGCCCACGACACTATCTGTGCATGCTATTTGCTTGGCACTATTGTGACTCAAATTGTCTAAAATGCCTTAGAAAATAAACTGTTAATTGAAAAGATAAGAATTCATGTATAATTATATTTATGAAAAAGCTTGTTATTTCCTGTTATATTCTGCTATTTTTGCCACGATACTCATGCTTAGTCGTATGCTTAATAAAATGGTTGTCCCTAGTAAGTGTCAAGTCGACCTCTCGTCACTACTTCTTCGAGATTAGACTGGATACTTACTGGGTACATAATGTTTATGTAATCATGCTACGCTTCTGTACTTAATTGTATAGGTTCTTAGGCAGGTGCATCCGGTTATCAGTCCGGAGCACGTTCTTGACTCCCCGAGATCAGAGGTTCCATGGTGAGCTGCTTCTCTTGATGCCGTTCAGCAGCGCGTTGGAGTCTTTCCTTTTGTTTATTCTGTCCATTTCATCCCATACAGTAGGATAGATGTATTCTTTTGATTCCTTATACTAGATGCATGTATACTTGTGACACCAGTTCCTGTCACACACATTAGTAGACTATTCTTTTGGGGATGTAACTATTTAAATTTATTTCTTTGATCATTGCAATTAAGTTTGCCTTTGATAATATTTATTTTCACATGCTAAGTGATTGAAACTTAGGTATTGATTGGAAAAGGATTTTATAAAAATAAACAGGACTCACTACTTTAATTTTGTTGGCTTGCCTAACATCGGTGTTGGCGCCATCGTGGCCTAGATTAGAATTTAGGTCGTGACACATCTCTTTGTTGTGCAACATTTTTTCACTTTGAACCCCTATTGTGAGTAGATTATATAGAACCTTCGGTTTTAAGTGCGGGGTCATCACTGACTCTCACGATGACCTTGGCGAATTTCTTGATTCATTCTCATATTCATGTTTATCGTGTGTAGGTTGCTATGGCTCGTGACAGTGCTACCAACGAAAAAGGAGTGGGGAATTCTTCCACTACTGCTCCCCTCCCAAAAAACACAAGGAAGGTGAAGGTTCATCTCGGCAAGCTCAAGGGAAGCAGGTTGCTAGGGGTCGAAGAAGGCACCACCAGGACCAAGGCCTCACTTGGATGTGGTTCGTGAGGATTCCATCCAATGGTATCATACCTTCGTTCCATATGGGTGGTATTTCTCCGACATGGGAATTAATGTGAGAAATCCGGAAAAGAACTTCCCGGATGTGCTTGCCCGGTTGATAGATATGATGATGGATAAGTTCCTTGAGTGACTGGGGCATGCAAGTTTGAGAATTGTGAGGGAACTCTATGCAAATTGGAATGGGGATTGGTTCATGTCATGAGTTCGAGGAAAGGAAGTACCATTGAACGGGGCATCCTTATGTAAATTCTCGGGAGTTGATTGCCCTAACCCATAGAGGCTGCAAAAGTTATTCAAAAGACCAAGCTACCAAGCTATACATCACACTTTATGTGGCGTCGATTCTAATGCAAAGTTGACAAGGACTAAGGGGGATGCCCAATTTCAGATGCTCCGATATGATTTCTACAAAACTGCCAAGGTGTGCCATCACTTTGTGCAGGCTAGTCTAATGCCGGTTGAGCAAAATAGTGAATGCACTCGAGCCCGAGTGTGTTTGATATTTTTCTGATGATTGAGAGACCCATCAATGTGGTAAGATCACGCTAGGGGAGATGGACTGCACCCGCTTTGGGTGAAAAATAAAAATATTCGTCTTTGGAAACCTCTTGACACAATACATGCTCTCCCGTGAGGTCTTTGAGTACCCCAGTTATGATGAGGTGGTGGAGGCACTAAAGGGATTGCTGGACATTACGTCCGTGTTGGAGTCTATGTCCAAGCTAAGCTAGGATGCGGGAAATGAGAGGGGTCAAAACTTCAACAGGTATCTCTATAGCTCCTTGAATGTGATAATGAGCAGGCTAGGTGTGACGAATGAGGAGCATATGCATCTACCCATTGATATCTCCAGTTCTTCAAACAAGATGTTGGAGATTGCGCCCGACAATTCCATCCACTCATCAGAGGATGAGAACACCATCAAAGGCCCAAATGATGAGGATGATACTGGTGATGATGTCACGTGGCCAACGGCTTTGGCGCCCCTAAGAGCGGATGATGATGATCCCAGATCTGCGGCTGGTGGGCATTCTAAGGAGGAGGAGGAATCCGACTAGCAACTTACGTTTTGAATTTTTATGTGCATCGTGGACTATGCATTATCTAAGTGTGGGGTGTGGGAACTACTTCCTGACTTGTAATTGTATAAAACTATTTTTTTTTGTTTTTAGCTTAATTTAGAACTCACATAGTCTAATTATTGAGTAAACAAAATGACAACAGAAAAATAAATATAAAAAAACCTTGGACTTTTCCCGACGATGGATCTTTTGGACAGTTTTCTTGAGGGATTAACGTCCGATTAAAAAATACCAAAAAGATTTGCCTTTTTTAGGATAGTTAGGTAGTATCCCTTGGTTTTTCTTTGTACTATGTTTTTTTTGCAAGGGTGTAGCTTGAACCGGGTGTTTTGTTTTTAATTATTAGGAGTAGGATAGGAAGAAAACTGATTCGTGATTAAAATATAGATATTCAGGTTCCTTACTTGGTTATTTTTGCAGGAAATATACATGCGCTCTTGTCAAGTTGGATTCTATAGACATGTAATCTTAGGTTGACTTGAATTGGCGAGAGAAGTGTGGAAAGAACTTTGCGAGCATAATAAACTCTGCTAATCAATAAATTAGATAAGTCAAGTGATCACATCAACCCGAAAAAGCAATAGGAGAGACGTTAACCCCATAACACTGGAATATCTCCATCTCATTGAATTCTTCCCAAGTGTTTGTTTACTCTACTTACGATTTTATTTTCTTGCTTGCTTATTAGTTTGTAGTAATTTATTTATAAAAATCACAATCATTTCTTCACACTCACTTGAGCATTAAATATATAAATATCTTAGATTGGAATATAGTTGATCATAAATCCTCGTGGGAACGATACTTTGTTATCACTTTATTACGTGTCGACCGCGTATACTTGCGTGTGCGTTTGGACCCAACAATTGCTCATGCACTTGTGACATCGGGGTTTGGGGACTTTTAGCATTTATGAACTGTTGTACTTATTATTACCGTCACTATAGTTGATGTATTTCTCACGCTGGTATTGTTGAGAAAAGAGTTTGTACAGTAGCATGTGATCTTACTTATTTTGTTCTTTTAAGAAGTAAACTTTAGTTTTAAAAGTTAAAAAGGGGTAACAAAATTGTAGATTCACTTGTGGGCTTGCATAAGGGTGGCGTTAGGTTCCTTCGTGACCTATCATGGGTTTTGGGTCATGACAGCTTGGTATCAGAGCTTTAGGTTCACATAGGTCTCACGAGTCATGAGCAGGCCTAGTAGAGTCTTGCATATCGGTGCAGAGAAGTCCGTACTTATCTTCGAGAGGCTACATGGTGTTGGGAAAACTCTTTTCCTTTATCTCCTATCGTGCAATTGATATTGTGCTAAGTATCTTTCTGTTGATCTCTCACAGATGGTGAGAACGCGTATAGCGGATGCACCAGGCAGTAGAGAAGTTGATTCCCTCATTGCTAGAGGTCGAGGTAGAGGCCGGGGGAGGCTGGGGTGAGCGGTTAGAGGACCCCTAGGATTTCATTGACCGTTTCAAGGATATGCTACGAAACATAGGATATTGGAGTCTAATGGAGTGGAATTCACCACCGCTTAGCTTGAGGGCAAGGCCCGTAGATGGTGGCAGGCTTACCTCTTTAGCAAGATAGCAAGTTCACCTCCCTATACTTGGGATCAGTTTACACATATGTTCTTGGAGAAGTACATACCACCGTGGAGAGAGAGGAGCTTCAGGTCAATTTAAGTGACTCCATCAGGGTCATATGTTTGTGGTCGACTATGAGGGGAGATTCACTTACTTGTCTCGCCATTCTACTATTATACTCCTCGCAGACGCAGATAGGGTGCGGAGGTTCATTGTACGTCTACACCTTGGGATTCAGGTTTCTATGGCCCGTGAGGCGGAGATGAGGACTCCCTTTCATAAGGTTGTGGATATATCTTGGAGGATTGAGCATATTCCCAACTACAATAAAAAGTTTGCAACGAGGGACAAGCGACCTTGATAGTTTGGAGCATTTAGTGGTGCCCCACCTGGGGCAGAGGTTAGTTCAAGAGGTGTCAATCTAGCAGGCCCATGCAGTCGGCACCACCGCCTGGTCGGAGTGCTCCAGCACAACCCTACTCAGTTCTATTCAAGAGAGCACTTACCTTTTGTCATCTATTTAGGGTTCCTCCAGTGGGTATTCGGTCCATCGGGGTCATACTTCAGGTCAGCAGTCCACTGCTCTGAGGTGTTGCTTTGAGTGTAGGAAGTTGGGCCACGAGAAGAGTTTTTGTCCCAGACTTCGGGGCAAGGCCGAGCAAAAAGACCATCATCCCCTGATTATTGTACCAGCTACCACACTGCCTGCCCGCCATCCCGGCTAGAGACGGAGGGCAGGTGGGTAGGGGTCGCTTTAGAGGCGGAGCCTAGTCAGGTGGTGCTTCAGCTAGATTCTATGCTTTTCCTGCTAGGATAGAGGCAGTCGCCTCTGATGCAGTGATCACAGGTACTATTTCAGTCTGCCGTAGGGATGCCTCGGTATTATTTGATCCAGGGTCTACTTACTCCTATGTTTATTCTCTATTTGCTCCTTACCTGGATGTATCTCGCGAGTTTTAGGGCGTTCCTATATAGCTGTCCACGCTAGTGGGTGATTCTTTTGTTGTGGATCGATCTACCAGTCTTGTGTGATGACTTTATGTGGATATGAGACCACATTGGATCTCATATTGCTCTATATGGTTGATTTCAAGGTTATCCTAGGAAGGGATAGGTTGTCTCCGTACCATGCTATTCTTGATTGCTATGCTGAGACTGTTACCTTGGCGATGCCTGAGTTGCCCAAATTAGATTGGAAGGGTTCGTCTGTTGGTACTTTCAGCCGGGTTATTTCATTCTTAAAGACTTGACATATGGTTGAGAAGGGTTGTTTGGCCTATTAGGACGTTGTTCATGATACTACTGCATTAGATTCAGTGTCCGTGGTATGAGAGCTCCCCAAGTATTTCCCGTTGATCTACCAGGTATGCTGCCGGATTAGGATATCGATTTCGACATTGATCTGGTGTCAAACACCGAGCCTATTTCTAATTCGCTTTATCGCATGGCTCTAAAGGATCAACTTCAAGAGTTGCTTAAGAAGGGGGTCATCAAACCCAGTATGTCTTCTTGGGGCGCACCAGTGTTATTTGTGAAGAAGAAGGATGGGAGTATGCGGATGTGCATCGATTACCGCCAGTTGAAGAAAGTCACCATCAATAATAAGTACCTGTTTCCGCGCATTGATGACTTGTTTGAAAAGATGTAGGGTGCCAAGGTGTTCTCTAAGATTGAATTGAGATCTGGGTATCATCAGCTGAAGATGCGTGCTTCAGATGTACCAAAGACAACTTTTCTAATCCGGTATGGGCACTATGAGTTTTTAGTGTTGTCTTTCGGCTTGACTAACGCCCCGATGATATTTATGGATTTGATGAATCGTGTGTTCAGGACATATATTGACTCATTTTTCATTGTCTTTGTCGATGACATATTGATCTACTCACGTAATATAGGGGAGCACGAGCAGTATTTGAGGTTAGATCTTCAAACCTTGCTGAAACAGAAGCTATATGCTAAGTTCTCCCAATGCGAGTTCTAGTTAGATTCTGTGGGTTTCTTGGGGATTGTATTAGGTGAGGGTATTAAGGTGGTTCGTATGAAGATCAAGGCAGTCCAAAGTTGGCCTTGTCATACCACACCGACCGAGATCAGGAGTTTCTTGGGGTTAGCATGTTATTATCATCGGTTCTTGGAGGGCTTCTCGTCTATTGCGGCACACTTGACTAACTTTACCCAGAAGGGTGCTCCGTTCAGATGGTCCGATGATTGCATGGCGTGCTTTTAGAAGCTTAAGACCGCTTTGACTATATCACCGATGTTAGTGTTGCCCTCCTCTTTAGGGATGTATACCTTGTATTATGATACTTACCACAGTGGCTTGGGTTGTGTATTTATGCAGGAGGGGCGAGTTATTGCATATTATTCACGTTAGTTGAAGTCCCATGAGAAGAATTACCTCGTACTTGATTTGGAGTTGGTTGCAATAGTTAATGCTCTCAAGATCTGGAGGCATTATCACTATGGGGTGTCCTGTGAGGTTTACACCAATCATCGCAACTTGCAACATTTGTTTAAGCAGAGAGACCTTAATTTGAGCGGCGCAAGTGACTTGAGTTGCTAAAGGACTATGATATTAACATGCTTTACCTCCGGGAAAGGCGAATGTGGTTGCGGATGCCTTGAGCAGAAAGACCGAGAGTATGGGTAGTTTGGCATTTATTTCAGCAGAGGAGAGGCCATTGGCTTTATACATTTAGTACTTAGCTAACAGACTTGTGAGGTTGGACATTTCATAGCCCACTCAAGTTTATGCATGTGTTGTGGCTCAGTTTTAATTACTTGAATGGATCATGGCTCGTCAGTACGATGATTTCCACTTGTTGGTTCTTAGAGAGACAATATTACAAAGTGGTGCGAAGGAGGTTACTATTTGTGAGGATGGTGTTCTGCGACTCCGGGGTCACCTATATGTTCCTAGTATTGATGGCTTGAGGGAGAAGATTCTAGAGGAGGCCCATAGTTCTCGGTATTCTATTCATCTAAGTGCAAATGAGATGTAGCGCGACCTGAGGCGGCATTATTAGTGGTGGCGAATGAAGGACATAGTTGAGTATGTATCGAGATGTCTAAATTGCAAGCAGGTTAAGTATGAGCACCACATGCCAGGTTTCCTACTCTAGAAGATGGTTATACGGGAGTCTAAGTGCGAGCGCATCACTATGGGACTTTGTAGTTGGGTTTCCGTGGACATTGAAGAAGTTTGATGCCGTCTGGGTCATTGTCGACAGGCAGATCAAGTCGGCACACTTTATTCTGGTGGTGACTACTTACTCTTCAGAGAGGTTGGCCCAGATTTACATTCAGAAGGTTATCTGGTTGCATGGCGTGCCTGTTTCCATCATTTCATATCAATTCCCTCAGTTCACTTTGCATTTCTGGAGAGTGGTACAACGCGAGTTGGGTACTTGAGTAGAGCTCAACACGACCTTTTATCCGCAAACTGATGGGTAGCAAGGGCGGACATATCAGATTCTGGAGGATATGCTTACAACATGGGTTATTGACTTCAGAGGGCAATGTGATATATTCTTTCCCTTGGCCGAGTTTGCTTATAACAAAAGTTATCAGTCTAGCATAGAGATGGCTCCATTTGAGGCTTTATATGGCCGGCGATGTCGTTCGCCCATCAGGTGGTTAGAGCCCGCCGAGGCTAGTTTATAAGGAACAGATTTAATGAAGGATGCCTTAGAAAAGGTAAATTTAATTGAGGAGCCACTTCGCACACCACAGTCCCGGCAGAAGAGTTACATGGATCAGAAGGCGCGTGATTTATCATTTATGGTGGGCGAGAAGGTTCTCTTGAAAGTCTCGCCTATGAAGGGTATCATGAGGTTCGGAAAGAAGGGCAAGCTAAGTCCGAGGTTTATTGGCCCATTTGAGGTGTTGAGGCGATTTAGAGAGGCTACTTATGGGCTTTCTTTGCCTCCCAGCCTATCAGGAGTTCATTCGGTCTTCCATGTGTCTGTGCTCCGCAAGTACAATGCCGACAAATCGCATATGTTAGATTACAACACAGTTCAACTAGATAAGAGTTTGGGTTATGAGGAGGAGAAAATTACCATTGTTAACAGGTAGGTTCGCCAGTTGAGGTCTAAGAACATTTCTTCGATAAAGGTCCAGTGGAGGGGTCAACTAGTCGAGGAGGCGATTTCATGCAGACCAGATATCCAAACCTATTTAGAGCTCCAGGTATGATTCTAGACCCGTTCGAGGTAGAATGTTGGTTTAAGAGGTGGAGAATGTAACGATCCTACCAGTTGTATTTGCTTTTAGATCCTCGTACCCCTAATTAAGACTTCACATAGGTGATTTTATTGTTTATGGCTTGCATGGATGATTGGTTTGGGTTTGGAAGGGTCCAGGTTAAAATAAGAACACTAAGTTCCTTAATAGTGGCCTAAGATGGCCAAGTTTGACTTGAGTAAACATTTTCAGTAAACGACCTCGGACCGGGATTTCATGGTTCATATAGGTTTGTATGATGGTTTTTCGACTTGGGCGTGTGTTCAGATCAGATTTCGGGTGATCTGGGAGCGTTTCACCGCTTAATATTGAAAGTTGGCGCATTGAAGGTTTTCAAGTTATTTAAATTTGGTTTGTAGTAAACATTGGTGTAATCGAGGTCCATTTGGGATTCTGAGCCTATGAATAGGTCCGTATGATATTTTATGACTTGTGCGCAAAATTTGGCGTCATTCCGAGTCGTCTAAGTATGTTTCGACGCGTTCAGAGTTGGTTGAAATGAGTTTAAACCTTAGAAGTTGATTTTCAAGGTTTTGAGGTGTGATTCTCGATTCCAGAGTTTTTTTATGTGTTATGAGTCTTCGAGTAAGTCCGTAATGTGTTTATGAACTTGTTGGTGCATTTGGGGGCTCGGGTGTGTTACGGACCACCCGACGCATGTTTGAACTTGGCTGAAAATGTTGGTGTGTTGGTGTGCTTCGCGATCGCGATATTTTTCCCGAGATCGTGAAGAAGGTTGTTGAAGCACCCCCAATTTTAATCTTTTCGAATGCGGAGAAGTACCTGGTCCTCCTTCATGAACGCGTAGGCTTGATCGTGAACACGAAGAAGGCTAGGAGAGGGGATAGCTATTAGGTAGGAGGCCTTCACAAACACAAGTGGTTGAACGTAAACGCGAAGCGTTGGGGCAACTGAGAATCACGAACGCGACCACGAGAATGCGATGAGTAACTGGGCAGCTAGGAGGCGATGCCCTTCGTGATCGCGATGGTTTTCCTGCGATCGCGAAGAAGAGCGGGCTTGGGCAGTTGGATTTTTAATATAAAATTTGTTACATCCCGTACCTTAGCATTAGGATGTGTTGTAGTAAATCCACATGAGTTCAAAGGGATTATGTCTATTAGGAGGTTATAGAGGGTTTAAGACAATATTATTATGAGACTCTGTAAGTTTACAACCTTGATACCATTAGGTATTAGGTTAGTGTGGTATTTTCTTTTCAATGGAGTATTTTAGTAATAGTTTTATAAGTATAATTTTGGATAGTTACCATTATTACTATTTCGGATATGATAAACTATACACATATTATGAGAAAGTTTATGAGATTTTATTTATTGTAAAGATAAAAAATACTTTCACAAGAAAAAGTGGTTATCTTTTTACCATTGTAAAAATTAAGCGTACAAAACTTTGGACTCTTTATATGAGATTGGGAAAATTAGAAGTTGAGAAAATATATGTATTTTTACATGAATATTTTAATAAAATAATAGTGTATGTAGTGATTTTATATGGTACCACATGACCATGATAGTAGAGTATATAAAGTGTGTTAAAAGCGAATAGTATTTTAAGTAATTTGAGATAATTCTTAATTAGGTGAATAAATGGGAAATTAATGATTTATTGGGAGATCAATTTAAAGTTGGATAAAGCCTACGAGGCTTAATGTGGTAGCCCTCCAATTCAAAATTAATGACTCTTAAAGCCATGTAACTTGGTGGCACCGAGAGGCATGATGATTCATAAGCAAAAATTTGTCTTCCTTACACGTAAGAGTCTTTTGTATAAGTACTTTTGTTTGGTTATTTATTAGTAACTTAGAGATCCTCCTTTCAATAATTTAAATGTTAGAAAATGGAGAGTTAAGTTTTATGATATATTCGTGAGTTACTTCTAACACAATTCATACGAGACTTCCTAGCATAACAACAATGAAATTTTAAGATTCTAAGGGAGTACGGTATAATCTTTCTCAAAAATATCATATGGATTTTCTCCTACTTTGATCCGCCGTTACGTGTTGTCGCAATTGACATGTTTAGAGGGATTATCAAGAGAGTCGGCTCAAGTATGTTAAGGCTAAGCCCTTCATTCATTTTTGCATGATCTCGTAATTACATGTGTTCGATAACGAGGCATAAAGAGAAGTTCATACCCCCAAATTTATATACATTATCCTAGTCTCGTAAGTTAAAGTATTCTCCCTTATCGGGACTTTATATTCAATTAAGTATTGTCTTCTTCCAGTCAAGAGAGCAGAGAGTCTATATATACAATATTAAAGTATTTACACTACTATCGAGCTATAATCGATGGGCAGACCCCTATCATATGGTAAGTTATATACCGAGTCTGTTGTGGCTGAGTGCCTAAGAGCGAGCCCAGTTGGTCGAGATACAGAGCCTAGTATGGCCAAACGCCTTTGAGCGAGCCTGCTACGGCAGAGCAGTTATATATACCAAGCCTTATAAGGTCGGACATCTATATTACTTACTATATTGAGAGAGTTTGAGTCAGTATCAATAGGTAAACATATCTTCTGTTTATCCTTGACTCCTAGTTACTTTCAGTTATTATATTATCAGTTCAGTTTCAGCTTTCAGTATATTGCCTTACATACTCGGTACATTATTTCGTACTGCCGTCCCTTTTCTAGGGGCGCTGCATTTCATGCGTGCAGGTTCAGACAGACACACGGGTAGACCTCCTCATTAGGTGTTCTCCGAGTTCACCTTGATCTGTAAGCTCCATGCCCTTCAGAGTTGTAGGGTCTAGAGCTTTATGTACATCTTGTGTATATACGTATATATGTTATGAGTAGGTCGGGCCCTGTTTCGATCACAATATATCTATCAGTAGAGGCTTGTAGACGTAACCTGTTAGTTAGTGCAGTATGTTGGGCTTGTAGGTCTTTTAGGTATATTTTGTTGGTTTTACAGTTGTAGTAGTTGTGATGGCCTTGTCGGCCCAAGTTTATATTGATTTTTAGTTAGCATTCACAATTATCTTGCAATGTGGCCATGGCCAAAGTATGACTTTATATGTTCAGAGCCCCTTAGTCACAAGTTGGTATGCGAGGATAGGTGAGGCATCGGGTGCCTGTCTCGCCCCTAGGTTCGGGGCATGACAAAAGTGGTATTAGAGCAGTTATCTCCTAGGGAGCCTACAAGCCGTGTCTAGTAGAGTCTTGTTTATGGGTGTGTTGTGCACGACACTTATAAGCAGGAGGCTACATTGCATTTAGTATTGTCACTCTTTCTTCTTACTCTAGATCGTGTGGTAGAGCACAGTCTTAGAAATTCAATTTCCTAAATTCTATTATATTCATAATACAACGATATCGACATCTAGAAAGACGGTTGGTAAGGGATTTTATATGGCTGTGGAAGAATTTAGTCAGAGGAACTCGATTTTGCATCATGCTTATGATGAGTAAATGTAAGGTCTCCAGCAGAATATGTGGATACTAAGACGTGCAAGCTTCTTGATAAGGAGCCTTAAGGCAAGAATATCTATCCACCCCTATGCTGAAAGGCAATGACAGATTTAGAAGATAGATACAAATTTCAACAAGTAAAAGAAGCAAGGTGAAGAAGGGTACGGGGTACCAGTTAGTAAATATGAAAATTGTCTACAATTCAGGAAAAGCGATATAAGCATTTTGAGTTGCCTTCAACAGCAACAGAGGTATGTACAATTGGTCACACCCATCTTAGTTATACCCTATGGGGGCTAACAGAAATAGTTAAGAGAATGACGGATATCAGGATCCGGGTGGGGTTAGAGTGACCCAAAATGGTGGATGGATTGTTTGTGTTAGTTAACATTTCCAAAGGACATTGAAAATATGCTAATAGGTCTCCCTGTGAGACACCCAGATGGTGCGCTCTAGAATAGTACAACTAGATATGATTACTACAAAGATAAGCACTGAAAACCTTAAAAGGATAAATATTACCTTAGTATGGCTCCTGTCCCTAGTAGAGAGAATGTTAGGCAACCCGAAGAGCCAATGGATGAAGCAAGGGGAGCTGAAAGCAAAAGAATATCTTGTTGAAGTTTTCAAAAGAATGTGATAGACATAAATGTTAGCGGAAAATAAGAAGAGAGTTAATGAAGCATTATGAGTAAGGTGTGATACATGGATGATGACGGTAGATAAAAAAAGATGACAATATTACAGAGTCTATAGTCAAGTGAAGGAAAATATGAGAGGTGACATGCCTTGAGACAACAAAAGAATACGGGCCATAATGTCATATCCTCATTTCGAGAAATACGTTCGTGACTCCAATGCAACTACTGGAAGGAAAAGTTAGACCCAGAGTACTAGAAATCAGTATAGGCTGATGAACAAGATAAACTAAACATGAATTAGGGAATGAGTGAGTTGATAATGGTCGACATCATGAGAATTTCAGATTTCGCTCCGGCGATAACATAATGAACAACAAAAGAACATTCATGAAAAATTCAGAGAATGGTCATTCAGTTAAGCTTAAAGGAATGTATGTTCCAGTTACATTAAGTGTCACCCTCACTATTAATTAAATTTCGTTATCCTTGATATAGAAAGATTACTGCAAGGAAAGCAAGGGACATCGATGATGTGAAAGGACGCCAAAGATGAGGCAAAACATGTATTGGTAGATCGTTGTAGCGATAAATCTTAGTACTTCCCTAAAGGGGGGAATATGGAGGGATGTGACATTAAGTCAGAATTAATTGGTTCTAGGAGCTATGGAATGGTAAAGAAAGAATTGATTCCAGGTCATAGACAAATAATTAAATTGTTAGAATATTATATCCTGGATATTCCATAGCATCCATGAAGGGCTAAAGTAATAACTAATACCATGAGCCGCAAATTAGAAGATAGCCTAAGCCTACACAAAGGTTGATCAAAGGGATGAGGAAACTAAAGAGTTGCATCAATTAAGTAAATCGGGAGTCTGATTATTGGACCTAGAAAATTATAGAAATCATGATCGAGAACATGGCAGGACCAGCCTTAATATCAGAGGTACAAGAGAGATAGTACAACAACCATAGTCTATAATGTCTCTACGATAAAGCCAGTTAGAAAAGTAACAGCCTCATAAGAAGTCAGTACGAAGCTCCCATCGGATTGTAGTATTATAATAAAGCTTGTGGATGTGAATCATACCTATGTGGAAGGGAGGTTATGAAAGAGACAGAAGATGTGATGCGAGATTTTAAGGTAAGTAAATTAAAGGTGAACAATGTACGAGATACTCAAATGTGGAAGGTTGTGAATAGTCCATACTTCGGATAGAAGGCTAGAAGCACGGGGATTCAGTATCCAGGAATGACAGCAACATCGTCAATGGTATATTTTCCAGCCTATGATTTCTAGGTATTGAGAGGCCTAGTCAGAAGACCAAAGAAGAGTTAGAGACGATGTGATATCTCGCTTGTGATATCGCCCCTAAGTAAGCCCTAGTGGAAATATATTACGTAAGAAATTTCAAGTTATCAATGGAAGATGGTAGATCAACATTGAGGTGAATCGACAATGGATGGGTAAAAATTGCAAAGTACGAGATGAGATTGGGCCATCAATCTTAAGATGAACAGTAATGAAGAAGCGTTAAAGGTCTTAGCTTTATGCATATAGGATAATCAATGAGAGTAACCTGGAGTTCGGTAGTAGACCTCAGTAACGATAAATCGAATTAAGAATTATGGTATAATATGGCCTACTTAGATGTAGTAAAGCTAATAACGCCCAGAGGGACAACTTGACATAATTTTGTATATGTTCATAAAGTGAAGCCTAGAGATTGGCTAAAAGCTGGAGGAAAGAGAAAAGAAGAGTCGCATAGGCGCATATACAAACTTAAAGTCGTAAAGGCTGCATGATAGTAGGTAGCAACGGTTACGAGATTAGAAGGATTCCG
Source organism: Nicotiana undulata (assembly GCA_005239495.1). NCBI lineage: Eukaryota > Viridiplantae > Streptophyta > Magnoliopsida > Solanales > Solanaceae > Nicotiana > Nicotiana undulata. The sequence goes on from ML264331.1 coordinate 28,490, forward strand.
ACCACAAGTCGTGGTATGAGAAAGAGTCATAAAGGGGGGAATGCCCTGGCCTTTGGGATTCATTCATAGAATAGTTACCTAGATGGAAATAGGAGTACTAAAGTATTCGCAAGAGCTATGGGTTATAAGAATGATAAGTGCATCGGTCAACATTCTAGTACGAATGTTTCTAAATGGGGAAGGATGTTACATCACGTACCTTTGTATTAGGATGTGTCGTAGTAAATCCACACGAGTTCAAAGGGATTCTATCTATTAGGAGATTATAGAGGGTTTAAGACATTATTATTATGAGACCCTATAAGTTTACAACCTTGATACTGTTAGATATTATGTTAGTGTGGTATTTTCTTTTCAGTGGAGTATTTTTGTAAAAGTTTTATAAGTATAATTTTGGATAGTTACCATTATTACTATTTTCGGATATGATAAATTATACACAAAATATGAGAAAATTTGTGAGATTTTCTTTATTGTAAAGATATAAATTATTTTCACAAGAAAATTTGTGCTCTTTATATGAGATTAGAAAAATTAGAAGTTGAGAAAATATATATATTTTTACATGGATATTTTAATAAAATAATATTGTATGTATTGATTTTATATGTTACCACATGACCATGATAGTAGGGTATATAAAGTGTGTTAAAAGTGAGTAGTATTTTAAGTAATTTGAGATAATTCCTAATTAGGTGGATAATTGGGAAATTAATGATTAAAGTGGGAGATCAATTAAATGTTGGATAAATCCTACCAGGCCTAATGTGGCAGCTCCCCAGTTCCAAATTAATGACTCTTAAAGCCATGTAACTTGGTGGCACCAAGGGGCATGATGATTCATAAGAAAAAAATTGTCTTCCTTACACGTAAGAGTCCTTTGTATAAGTACTTTTGTTTGGTTCTTTATTAGTAACTTAGAGATCCTCCTTTCAATAATTTAAATGTTAGAAAATGGAGAGTTAAGGTTTATGATATAAACGTGAGTTACTTCTAATACAGCTTATACGAGACATCTTAGCATAATAGCAACGGGATTTTGCTATTCTAAAGGAATTACTGTATAATCTGTCTCAAGAATATCATGCGGATTTTTTCCTACTTTGATCCGCCTTTACATGTTGTTGCAATTGATATGTGTTAGAAGGACTATCAAGAGAATCAGCTCAGGTATGTTATGGATAAGTCCTTCTTTTATTTTGGCCTGATCTCGTAATTAGATGTGTTTGATAACGAGGCATCAAGAGAAGTTCATACTACCGAATTTATATACATTATCCTAGTCTCATAAGTTACAGTATTCTCCCTTATTGGGACTTTATAGTCAATTGAGTATTGTCTTCTTCCAGTCAAGAGAGCAGAGAGTCTATATATACATTATTACAGTTTTTTCACTACCATCGAGCTATAATCGACAGGCAGGCCCCTATTGGGCAACCTATGATCAGATGGTAAGTTATATACTGAGTCTGCTGTGGCCGAGCGCCTATGAGAGAGCCCAATTGGCCGAGATACAGAGTCTGATGTGGCCGAGCGCCTATGAGCGAGCTACTATGGCAGAGCAGTTATATATAGCGAGCCTTATAAGGCCGGACAACTATTTTACTTACTATATTGAGAGAGTTAAGTATGTATCAACAGGTAAGCATATCTTCAGTTTATCCTTGACTCCCAGTTACTTTCAGTTATTATATTATCAGTTCAGTTTCAGCTTTCAGTATATTGCCTTACATACTCAGTACATTATTTCGTACTGACGTCCTTTTTCTAGGGGCGCTACATTCCATGCGTGCAGGTTTGGACAGACATATGGGAAGACCTCCTCATTAGGTGTTGCTCGAGTTCAGCTTGATCAGTTAGCTCCATGCCCTTCGGAGTTTCCGAGTCTAGAGCTTTATGTACATCTTGTCTATATACGTATATATGTTATGAGTAGGTCAGAGCCCAGTTCCGATCACAGTATATCCATCAGTAGAGGCTTGTAGACGTATCATGTCAGTTAGTGCAGTATATTGGGATTATAGGCATTTTAGGTATATTTTGTTGGTGTTCCAGCTGTAGTAGTTGTGACGGCCTTGTCGGCCTAGCTTTATATTCATGTTTAGTCAGCATTCGCCATTATCTTGCAATGTGGCCCATGGTCAAAGTATGACTTTATATGTTCAGATACCAACCCAACCGGCGATTTCCGACAAGTCTTTCTGAATTGGAAGAGCAAGAAGAGGCAAGTTGGTACGTGAGGATAAGTGAGGCACCGGGTGCCGGTCTCGCCCCCAGGTTCGGGACGTGACAAAATTTGACTCATTTTCTTTCATTTTCACTTGGGTAGGACAATGTTTAGAGATCTTTTGAGAGGATTTTGATCAAGCATCATAAGTTAATTATAAGTATTATGCATAGATTTGAACATGGAAATTAGTGAATTTTGGGATTTAGTTGGAATAAGGACCCGGCCGGTCGTTCCGAGTGTTATAGCCCTGTTTCCCCCATTTCTGCTTCTTTATGTGTTGTTAAGCTATGTTGATTTGTATCGAGTTGGTAAGTTTGGGTCCATAATAGTTTTGGAGTGAAATAAGATACTTAGTCTCTTAGTTAGAAAAATCAACCGAAAATTGATTTATGAGTAAACGAACTCGGATTTGGGTTTTTATAACCCGGTTAGTTTCCTTGGGAGATTCTAGACATAGGAGTGCGTCCAGAATTTAGTTTGGAGGTCCGTGGTAGAAGTAGGATTGAATTGGCGAAAGTTGAAAATTTGGCGATTTTGGTTGGTAGTGGAAAATTAGGTATCATAGTCGAAATGGAATTCCGGAAGTTAGAATAGGTTGGTAGTGTTATTTGTGATATGTGTGCCAAATTTGAGGTCATTCGCACGTGGTTTGGTAGGTTTCGACGTCGTTGGCGAATTTCGGAAGTTTAGAAGTTCTTAGGCTTGAATCCGAGGTTGATTTGGTGTTTTGGTGTTGTTTTGGGTGTTTTGAACGTTCGACTAAGTTCGGGTAGTGATATATGACTTTTTGGAATTATTGGTTAAGGTCCCGAGGTCCTTGGGTGTGTTTCATATGGTTAGCGGAATGGGTTTTGCAGTTGGTGAATTGCAATAATTGCTGGTGTGAATTTGCTAGTGTTTCCGCACCTGCGGAAGTTGATCGCAGATGCGGATTTGGCAAACTGGGCGTTGAGTGCAGGTTTAGAGGAGATGTCGCACCTGCGAGCCCGCATGTGTGAAGGTGGAACCGCAGATGCGAAAGAGGGCAATTAAGTGAAAGTCACAGGTGCGGCTCTCGGACCGCAGGTGCGAGTCCGCAGATGTGAGGAAATGGTCTGCAGGTGCATGACCCCTGAGCAGAAACTATATAATCCACACTTCGCGGATTTTTGCCCATTATTCACCATTGTTGGCCGGTTTTTTTTAGCTTAGGGCAATGTTTTTCAAGGGATAATCAAGAGACATCAGTGGGGTAAGTTACTTGGGCTTTATTACGTGTGTTGTTTTTCAACTGTTTAATCATGAAATTGGTAGTAATTTGGGGTGAAGTTGAGGGAGTTAGGGCTTGAGTTTTGGAGAGTTTGAGGTGAGGATTTGAGGGACCAAACAGAGTCAGAATTTGATGAATTTTATATGGTTAGACTCGTGAATGAATGAGGGTTTTGGTTCTGCAATTTTTACGGGTTTTGAGATGTGGGCCCGGGGGCCGGGTTTTAGCCTATTTCGGATTTTTGGCCTATTTATGTTGTTTTTCTTGTGGAATTCGATTCTTTAGCCTAGGTTGATAGTATTACTATGATTATGGATAGATTCGGAGCTTTTGGAGACCGAGTCGAGGGCATCCCGGAGTAGGATTTTACGCTGTTAAGGTAAGTAACAGTTTTAACTCGGGCTTTGAGGGTAGAAACCTGGAGAATTTGATATTATGTTACTATTTGGAGGTGATACCCATGCTAGGTGACGAGTGTGTGTGTGTACACTGCAAGGGATTGAGACTTGGTCCGTCCCGTGAGGTTGTGAGCCTTAATAGCCATTATCTGTGTTATGTATTTACATGTTTTTATATGGTTAAAATCGGAGAGCCCGATTTTAAGGCCACCATGGCATTTTGCGCCCGACCTTGATCGAGGCACACCTACACTACTAAATAGTAGCAAGATGAGGGTCGATGCAGCTTTTACCCGAACGGGTCGGGATCGAATCCACAGGGAGTTACTAGTGTGGGAGTTGAGTTCCTAAGTGATCTAGTAGTGTTTCGTGCTCTTAATTGCACTTTTCATACTTTTGGTTTTATATTAGAACTACAATTTAGACTAATTGCAAATAGATAATTAACTAACTAATGTCTTTTTGAGTGTTTCTTAATAGATAAAGAGGACTAGGGCTATGACTTTCTCCTAGGTGAGGACTCAACATGATTCCAATACCTAAAGCAAAGATGTCATGAAGGGGATTGTGATATAACCAATGCACATAATTACACACTCTAGACCTCTCGGTAGATTGAGTGGCTTTACCTAATTGCCTCTCTCGAGAACAATTGGGTGTCAAAATCATGCAAGCAATATAGGCTCAAGTAGGGTTTTACTATCTCTAGGTTTAACCCGTTAGTTGGGACTAACAACCTCTTGAATGCATCCCAATTCCTTGTTGGACTGATTTTCTAGACTCAAGTTCTCTTTCTCAAGAAGAACCCAAGTCAAATAAACACCAATTAGTGTTTGCAACCACTAATTTAACATGAAAACCATAAATCAGCCCAAATACCAATTACCCATAAACATCTAAGCCTTCATTTAAAGGACCTATCAAACACCAACACTAGGGTTGAGCCACAACCCTAGCTAATGGGGTTAGCTACTCATGATAAGAGAAGAAATCAGAGAAATAGATGTAGAATAGCCCATATAATTGAATTACAAACTAAAATTGAAATATTCAATGTTAAAACACTTATAAAATTACTCAAAATAGCATAACAATATCGTTCACGAGCTCCTGATAATATCATAGTACAAAAGCTCCTAAAAATGAGAAAAGAAACTATTTATACTAGGCCGAATTTTCTGGACAAAATACCCATGCGTCACTACGGACCGCACAAAATGGAGTGCGGCCGCGTTGAGGCTCCTAAGCTGTGAAATCTGGGTGTCTGAACTTGGCCACCGCGGTCCGCATAAAATGCATCGCCGCCGCGGTGGCTTCTGTTGCGGCCGCACAAAATGGAGTGTGGTCCGCACTGGTCATCCAGTTTTTAGATTTAACTCTCTGAAACTCCTTAGTGCGGTCCGCAAAAAAAAAAGGCTTTGCGGCCGCACTACTTCAGCTTCTCATATTTTCACCTCTCTGAATCTCAGTAGTGCGGACCACACTAAATGGAGTGCGAACCGCACTGGTCTCAAGCCTCCATAAATCACTTCTCTGAATCTCACTAGTTCGGTCCGCATAAAATGGAGTGCGGACCGCATTGGTCTCAAGTTTCCAAAAATCATCTCTCTAAACCTCCTTAGTACGGACCGCACTAAATGTAATGCTGACCGCACTGGTCTGTTGGACTGAGCTTGGACTTGTTCTTGGTACTTGTGCATGTTTCACTCCTTTTTGAGCTAGTTTTGACTATTTGTCACTTTTTTGACTAAACCCTACAAACAAGTATAACAAGTAAGCTTTTGGGACTATTTTGTATACAATTTTAACCAAAACTTAAGCAAGAAGGAGTGTAAAATAAGGTATAATCCCTAGTTATCAGACCTCGAGAAGCTCGGAGCAGAGTCGAAGCTTGACCCCGAGGGAGCATATCGAAAGGTTCCCTATGCTCGACCTCCGGGCAGTTTAAATCGATGACCATCATGGAAAGGCGGGAAATTCCCAAGGGCACGTGGTTAGAGCTGACCAAGTCTGCAAGAATAGTATGAGTCCTTACCAATCCATTAAATAGTTGTACCAGCTGCATTTCTTTGTAATAATTATACATGTACCAAACCTTATCATTTTGTGGGACACATGAATATTCAATACAACAAGAACATTCTCTGCTATCTTATCTAAACGTGCTCAAATAATTGTTCCTCAGATTTATTGCCTTCAATTTATTGTGTTTATTAATTGTTCTTCATTCATTTCTCATTATTGATCATAAAGGGTTTCCCTCGAGGCCCTCCACATTGTTATTCCTTCATCATCTATGATTTAACAAGCATTCGAGCTCAATCTCGAGGCCCTGCTTCGGCCAGCTCGAGACTCTGACTTGTGACAGCTTAGTTTGCATATCATTACTTTCCTTTATTCTTACCTTATTTTCCTATCTCACACTTAGCATCTATTGCTTAACAACTAGTATTAAAACAAATCACGTATTATTATAACCACAAAATCAAATATAATTGTAATTACCATTTTCAAGGTAAACAATGTTGTTGAACTTGACTGCCTTCTTGTTAGAGATCATGCGTAGGCTTTATTCATGCTCACATTATTCACACTGCGTCATAGAAATTCTTGTGCATGTTTACCTCAATCTCTATTATTTTGCTGATATGGTGTAATACTTGATTTGGTTTGTGTTCCCTTATTTGTTGAGAATTGTGAGGCTAGAGAGGTACATGACTGAGTGAGGTCGAGGGCCTATTGTGAGATATTTGATTATAGCACGTGATTTTCCCGCGCAACACGTGAGTTATCCGTGCGGATCCATATTGTACTATAGTACGTGAGTTATCCGTGCAGCACGTGAGTTGTCCGTGCGGATCCAGATATTTATGTTATGGAACGTGAGTTATCCGTGCAGCACGTGAGTTGTCCATGCTTAGCGTTTGGGATGTAAGAGTCCCTCCGGAGTCTGAACACCCCAGTGAGCGCATGTACCTATTGAGTGTGTGCATTGAGAGCTGAGTGATGGAGTGACATTGCTGAGAGGTTTCATTTACTTTTTCTATTGTTGCATTTACTTGTTAATTTCCTTGTAGCACTTGTTGATTTATGGAAATTACTTGGTTACTACTGTTTATCCTTAATTGTGAAAAGAAATAATTGGATTGTTCTGCTTAGCTTGTCACTACTACTCATTTCCTTAGTTATTTCTATTACTACTGAGTCTGTTGTACTTATACTACACCTTGCACTTTATGTGCAAATCCAGGTGAGCTAGAGTGCGGCGATCGTTGAGTTCAGGCCGGCTATCTTTGGAGACTGCAAGGTAGCTGTTAGCGTCCGCAGGACGTTGTTACTCCTTTTATCATCTATTTCTTCTTTTGGGCTGTATTGACAGTTAGACAATTTATATATTTTAGTTCATAGATTAGACGCTCATGACTTAATGACACCCTGATGTTTGGGGCTCGTTTCCGTATTTTTTACAATTATATTTAGATTTGGCTTATGTTATGAGGAATTCAAATATTCTATATATTTTATTAAATTCTTATAATCAGATTTGGTAGCAGTACTTTGGGAAATAGGCCTTCCTTGTATCACGATAGTCGCCATCACGACCTGGGTTAGATTAGGGTCGTGACAAAAGCTAAGGTTTGGTAAAAATGGAATTTGACCAGAAAATTAACTATGGAATTGGGAATAAAGTATATATTTGAGTTCGTGAGTTCATAGGCAGCCTTTGTCATCGAAAATTTTCGTATTCCGGACACGTAGGCCTGAGGGTTATTTTTATGGACTTTCTGGACAGGGTTGGAAAATTAGTTTAATGGCTAAATTATGAACTTTTGAGTATATATTTATTATTTTACACGACATTTGGTTAGTTTCGGAGTCTTCTCCGTGGTTTGAGGAATTCTAGTGAGGTTGAAGAGCCGGATTGGGGACCTGGAATCGAGGTAAGTCTTTGGTATAACCTTGTAAGAGGGAACTTATCCCCTTAGGTGTATTTATTATTGTGTGCTACTTGTTGTGGGGATCTTCATATGCACGAGGTGACTAGAGCCCGTATGTAGCTGTATTCATGGTATGTCCAGGTATACTTAATTTCACATCATGTAACGACCCGGTCTGTCGTTACGTAGAAATTGCATTTAATTGTTATCATTGACTTGTCATAGGTTGGTGATACTGTTTATGATGTATTAGATTTGATAGGCTTGAAATCGAATGGTTGTAGTGAGAGTTCAGTCAATTAGCCTTTAAAATAGCCTTAAAAAGAGAGAAGTCAACTGAGAGTTGACTTATTGGTAAACGACCTCAGAATGCGAATTTTATAGCTCGGATAGCTTCGTTAGGTGATTTGGGACTTAGGAGTGTGTTCAGAATAATTTTATGAGGTCCAGTGTAGAATTAGGCTTGAATTGGCGAAAGTTAGTTTTTGGCAATGTCCGGTCGGTAGTGGGAAATAGGCTATCGGGGTCAGAATGGAATTCCGACAGTTGGATCATGTTCGTAAGGTCATTTTGGACTTGTCCGCAAAATTTCAGGTCAAACGGAGTTGAATTGGATAGTTTCGACATCATTGGTGAATTTTAGAAATATCAAAGTTCTTAGGCTTGAATCCGGTGAGAATTTGGTGTTTTGATGTTTTTAGAGTGCAAATAAGTTTGAATGATGTTATGGGATATGTTGTCAAGTTTGGTTAGGGTCCCGAGGGGCTCAGGATTAATTTCGGGTGGTTAACGAGCATTTTTGGACTTAGAACAATTGCTGGTTTTCTGGTGTCAGTGCAGCCTATTTTTACTCTCTGCGATCACATAAAGGGAGTCGCGATCGCATAGAACATTTTGAGAGGGGTCAGGAATTACTCTCTGCGATCGCATAAGTATGCCCGCGATCGCAGAGGACGAGCAGGTTAGGCAATGCGGTCGCGTGAGGTTTCTTGCGATCGCTTAGGGCGTTTGGGGCGCGTGGGGTCGGGAGGTCAGAAGTGATGTGCGATCGCGTGCCTAAGGCTGCGATCGCGGAAGTCAAAAGCCATAACACTGTGCGAGCGCAGGGCCAAGGTTGTGATCGCGGAGAACAAATAACTGGGCAGTTATATAATTAAACCCTCCGCGACTTAAAAACTTATTTCACCATTTGTGTACGGACAAAGAGCTTTTTGGGCGAATTTTGAAGGAGGAAATCAGTGGGTTGCATAGAGGTAAGTAATTTGATTATTAAAACTCATTTATGGGTGATTATAGACCATAATCCCAGCCTTTAATTCATGAAAAATAGTAGAAAAATAGGATTTTGGGGCATGGGATTATGAGACCTTTAGGGGTCGATTTTAGGGGTCTAACGGACTCCGATTTTGGTGTTCTTTATATGTACGGAATCGTGAGAATATGAAGAACTTTTTCTGTAAAATTTTTTGAGTTTCGAGATGCGGGCCCGGGGGTCGGGTTTTGACCGGTTTCGGATTTTTGAGTTAAATTGATATCTTTTGATTGGAAATTGTTCCTTAAGCACATATTGATGATAAAAATCTGAACTTGGTAGATTTGGAGCCTTCGGAGGTTGATTCGCGAGGCAAGAGTGTTGCAGAATAGTTTTCAGGCTAGTTTTGAGGTAAGTAATGTCTTGAAATCCTGTCCTGAGGGTATGAAACCCCGGACTATGCACCCTTCACGGGTTTTTGAAATGGAAAGGTTGAAACTTTGGAAACATCTTTCCTATTTAGGCGACTATTGAGTTGCAACACCGACTTTTAAGCATATACTTAATTGGTATTATTTTATTATGATATGATTTGGGCTGTAAGCCGTGCTTGGGGCCTAGTGCAGATCTGTTTACCCCTTGGGGGACTGTTTTACTGTGTTTCCTCACTTGATATGTTGTGAATTACACTCAGTCTTTTCCTGGTAAATTGTTTTGACACTCAGAGTATTTTGATACTATTTATTGAAAAAATGAAACGTGATTTTGGGTCAAGAACCCGGTATGTTTATGGCCTAAGGGAAAATTGAGAGTGTCTGACTGAGTGAGGCTTTCAGGCCTATGTTATGAGAAGGCTTCCAGGCCTTATGAGTGATGTGAGGAGGCTTCCAGGCCTTTTGAGTGATGTGAGGAGGCTTCCAGGCCTTATGAGAGAGGTGAGAAGGCTTCAGGCCTTATGAGAGAGGTGAGAAGGCTTCCAGGCCTTATGTTATCATTGCGCTTGGGCTGTAGGAGCCCCTTCGGAGTCTGAGCCCATTTCCAGTGAGCGCCGGAGAGGTGCGGAGGCTTCCAGGCCTTATGAAAGAGGTGAGAAGGCTTCCAGGCCTGATGATGTTATAGCGCTTGGGCCGTAGGAGCCCCTCCGTTGTCTGTACACATCCCCACTGAGCGCCGGTACCGGTTGAGTGATGATGATTGCCCACGGGGCTGATACTGAGTGATGATGATACTGAGTGATGATTGTTACTGAGTGATTGAGAGAGTGCCTAAGGGGCAATTGTTACGAGAAATGATTTGGCCTGAGGGGCAGATTTATGATGATTTTTTCTAAGTTTTCGAATTATGAATTACTTCGTTTTCGCACTGGTTTTACTGAGAATTTTACTGAGATATACTGATATTACACATGTTTTCAAAGGTTTTCTGGAAACTGATTTCGAACTTATGAAATTGCTGAATACTACTTGGTGACTCGATGTTTTACTGGTTGTTGTGAAATGGTGTATCTGTTTGTGTGCTTTATATTTCACTCATAAAGACTCCTTGTGCCTCTGTGCACAGATTCAGGTAACGGTCTGGAGCAGTAGCAGTTCTTGCTTGTTCGTTAGCGGATTTCACGGGATTTCGAGGTAGCTGTCCAGCGTCCACAGCTTCTCCACTTCCCTTCCTTATTATGTTTTTAGCATTTGATTCAGAGACATATACTATAGTTTTAGTAGAGTTAGGCTTATTCATTCTTAGATGCTCATGACTATTGACTCCAGTTCTTGGGAGGTTTGTTTAGAATATTATGGGGACGCTAAGACATTAATTTTATTATTTGATGCTATGGTTGCTTGATTATTGTTATATTGTGAACTGTTAAAATTTAACAAAATCGTAGTAATGTAATGGTTGGCTAGCCTAGTTCCACAATAGGCGTCATCACGGCCTGTTAGGATTTGGGGTCGTGACACATCATGCCTTTAATTATGATATTTGTACCTATCATGTATATTGATTTTCCTGATTTTGATTTAGATCGAGGATTCTACTAAAGATACCGACTTAGCCTCTTACTTTGGAAAGCTTGGAAAATATTTTATGAGATATGGAATCCGTGTATTCTCGACTTGCATATACTTCTACAAACGAGGTAAATTTCTCTTTTCTTATGGGATCAGGCCATTCGCCTCGGCAGTGATTTAAATTACTCTTACGGAATCCGACCGTTCGCCTCGGAGTATCAGTATGGTAACATAATTTTTAGGAGTTCTGGTCGTTGGCCTTGTTGGTATGATAAAATTATTCTTATGGGATTGGGTCGTTCGCCTCAGTAGTATTGAGTACCACTATTCCTACAAGATAAGGTCGTTCGCCTCGGCAGCTTCGTGCTTAATATTTGAGACTAGATTTGATTTGGTTAGTGTTGAGTCAGCGCCTTCAAGGCTGGTTATGACATGTTTAGTGATTTGATATAGACTCAGCTGTGAAATTACTTTTATTTTCTTCGTTGCCACTTGTTGTACACTCGCCATGTCTACTTTATTTATTTCTATAACTGTTTGACCACTAGTCAGTGTCAAGTCGACCCTTCATCACTACTTCTTCGAGGGTGGACTAGATACTTATGGGGTACACGTTATTTTTCCTACTCACGCTACACTTCTTCACTGAATGTGCAGTTATTGAGACATGTAATATTAGTGGTCACATGTGCACATAGCTATATTTCTACGAAGACTTAGTGGTGAGCTACTTGCCTTGCTACGATCTGCAACACCGGAGTCTCCTTATACCTTGTTTATTATTTATGTATATTACCTTTCAGACAGTAGTTGTATTAGTATTGTATATTTTCTAGATTGCTCATACACTCGTGGCATCGGATTTTGGGGACTTTTAGCATTTATGTACTGTTGTACTTATCATTATTGTTACTATAGTTAATGTATTTCTCACGCTGGTATTTTGTTGAGAAAAGAGTATGTATGGTTGCATGATATCTTACTTATTTCATTCTTTTAAGAAGGAAAATTCTGTTTTTAAAGTTTAAAAAGGGTAACAAAATTGTAGGTTCACTTGTGGGCTTGCTTAACGGCGACCTTAGGTGCCTTCGCGACCTATCACGGGTTTTGGGTCATGATGTTACCACCAAAACTGAATATTCTTAAATGATAGGACACCCATATGAGCAGTGTGCCCATAAAAGACCTTGGGTGGTAGTCCCTTAGTAAGTGGATCCTCAACTATGGAGTTTGTACCAATATGTTCTATAGATCTAATCACTCTAAACTCTTTCATTTGAAACCAGGAACTTTATGTCAATATGATTTGACTTTACCGAACTTCTGTTATTATTGGAATACAATACTGGTAGCTTATTTTCACAAAATAGCTTAAGTGTCATTTCAACTTTATCCATAGATTCGCAGCAGTGACAAAATCCGGCAGTCATATTCTATAATTAGATGTTACATAATATGTTAAAAATTAACTTCCATGGTGAAAAGAGTTATGAGTATTTTTTTAACACTCTTCCTTATATAGCTCATCAACCAAGTATGTCATATTATATCAGTAGCTAGTGAAGTCGATATCTTAATACCTGATTATCCCTAACTTTTTTGACTTCCTTTATGTGAGCATAAAGTATTTGTTCTATGTAATTTCCTTTTGAACCTTTAAGTTTATAAAATATTTAAATATCCTCCCAACATCCCTAAATTAAATGATATATTCAGGCGCATACAAAGCTGATCATACATCAGACATTAAAATACTATACTTACTCCCAATAAAAGTGTGGTGTACACGATAATTGACAAGATTAATTTAACTCGAACCCAAATGAGATAATTACTAGTTGAAATTAGTAATACTATTAATGAGACACTTTCTTAAGTCCATAGATGATTTTCTTTATAAAAATTTCTTCTCTAGGTAGTAGAGTTTGTTCTTTGGGAACTACTTATTGAAGGACGGGTTGAACAGTACTGTCCTTGATCCGAATTTTCTTCTAGAATAATGTTATATATATAAATCTATTCAGGACATTGACAATAACAATTAGGGGAATATCAATATGTTCTTCTTCAAAGATAAAGTCCTTAACTACCCCCCGTCCCCCCCCCCAC